>RCHF01001399.1:0-23209 GCA_003987895.1 Neonothopanus nambi | reverse complement strand
AGATGGCTCAGGCTGAGGACATGGAGATCAGACGAGCAGGTCAAACGAATGACAGTCCAGCTCCTGTCTCTCAAACTGACATGCGAGGACCTCCTTGGGCATGTAATAAGATCCCAGCAGGATCTAATAACCCCAAGCCAGTGAATGCTAATAGGCAGATGGGATCGTTGACCAACCAACAGCAGAATCGACCCTATCAGATGCCTGAAATACTAGCAAAGTGGCGAGAGGAACAGCGTCGACGTCGTAAAGAAGGATTATGCTTGCGTTGTGGTTCTGATAAACATTTTGTTGCTAATTGTCCGGATGACGAGGTACAAATGGGTAGGATGATTATGCCGGTGCTTGAAGAAGATGAATGGGATGAATGGTTTGGGGTCGAAGACCATCCGACAGTAGAATTCTCGATTGGAGGACCTGAAGACCACCCTTTACCGGATTTCGATCCCAATGAAGATGACCAGTCGGGAAACTCCTTGGGAACTCAGGTGGGAACGGAGAGTCACTGAGTTCCGAGATAGTCTCCGAACGACTGCGGGCAGTCGAAATAGAGGGGGAGGTAGAATACATCCATTCAAGTTCGCATGTTTCTCTTTTACTACCATTTTCTTTGGACGCTAATTCAATTTCTTCACCGTATTACAATGCTCTCATCGATTCAGGAGCTACTAAATCTTTCATCGATGCGAAACTAGCATCACAATTCCCCGAGTGTCTTCATGACCTCGCAAAACTGATACGTCTCGAACTCTTCGACGGAAAAACTACATCAGCTGGAGTGGTTACGCAAAAGCTTTTGACAAATATCCGATTTGAAGATGGGACTATCCACGAAATGACCTTCTTGGTCACCAAATTACACCCATCCGCTCCAGCAGTACTTGGATTCTCATGGCTGCAGGAGCACAATCCCCTTATAGACTGGAAGAATGCGTTGGTATCGTTAACTACTGATGCCACACTTCATGCCATCATTATCGATCCCACGTCAACTAAATCACACACTATCAGAATTGAGGAAGTGCCCGATGAAGAATCTGATCACAATGGACCTTGTTTACCCTCATCCGATCCCAAAATATTAGACGATGTGTTGAATCGATCCCAAAAAGACGACTTGAGATCCCAAGATCAACTGCTTAACGAGCAACCTATGGGATCGAAGGACGTCCCCAATCACAAGGTTACCATTGAGGATGTGGAAGACGAAGAATTGGACTACATTGGAGAGCCATTGGGAGTGGATGACCCATTATTATTGTTCATCAATGATTGGATAGATCGAATTGAAGTGCCTGATGGGAACGAAACTACTCCGATCCCGGAAACTACTGCTTCGACCCCAAAATCCACCACTCCGATCCCAGATATGGGCACGCCTCCACCTTTACGCTCAACTAGAGTCTTGTTTGGAACGATCGATCCCAAATTTGCACTGCAACAGCTGAAATCACCAGGCAAAGTGACAAGAAAGGGTCGGTCTAACATTAAAATCAAGGCTTGTCGACGAGTACAGTGTGCTACAACTACCACTTCTTCGGATAATCCGCCTTGTGTTAGCTTTATCAATGCTGCTGCTATGAATCAGTCGATACGTGAAGGCAATCCTGCATTTCTGATACACGTGTCACCAGTTGGAAAGGAGGATGACCCTGAAGAGCATGCATTTTCAGCACAGGAAGCTGGAGACAATTCAGCGGATGAACAGAAAACTAAAGAAGATGTTCTGTTGAACCAGTTCGTTCCTGAACAGTACTCCAACTTCAAGGACGTCTTCTCACCAGGAGAAGCGAAGGCTCTACCACCACATCGACCATATGACCTTAGGATCGATACTGAAAACGATGCCATGCCTCCTGTCGGGAAGTTGTACAATCTATCAGAAGCAGAGCTTAAAGTGTTGAAAGAGTACATTGACGACATGCTCGGAAAAGGTTTCATTCGTACTTCCAAATCTCCTGCTGGTGCTCCGGTTCTGTTTTCAAAGAAGAAGGATGGAAGTTTGCATCTTTGCGTCGACTATAGAGGTCTAAATCGTCTCACGATCAAGAATCGCTATCCACTTCCTCTCGTGGGAAACCTTATTGATCAGCTTTGGAACGCTAAAATCTTCACTAAAATTGATCTCCAAGCTGGTTACAATAACGTGAGAATCTTCGAAGGACACGAATGGAAGACAGCTTTTCAAACTCGATATGGTGCCTTCGAATATCTAGTGATGCCTTTTGGACTCACAAATGCACCGTCTGCGTTTCAGCTATTCATGAACGAAATATTTCATGATATGGTGGATATATGTGTGGTCATCTATCTCAATGATATCCTCATGTATTCAGAAAATGAGGCTGAACACGTGGAACATGTCAGAAAAGTTCTGCAACGACTTCGGGAATACAACCTGCATGCAAAGCCTGAGAAATCAGAGTTTCACCAGCGCAGCGTGGAGTACCTTGGTGTCATTATTACGAGTTCGGAATGAAATGTAGAACTCGTTCTTTCTCCGGACAGTTCTGCCAAAATCCGTTCCCGTTAAGCGTGAAGCCGCTGATTGCTGCTTCGGCCGGCTAATTAGTCACGTGTTTATCTCGCGGGCTTTTTGCCGCCATCTGTTCCTGTTAACTGTGAAGTCCTCGTCCGAGTCATCACTGGTTTTACGAGCTCGAAGTGTATTGTTTGTAGAAAAGCATGTACCACGATGTATGCTCTGTATGTCTACTATCCACTTTTACCGTTTCAAGTCTGTGGATTGTGATCATCTGTCATCAGTTAATGTAATTGTTGAAAAATGAAAGAGAGAAAAAAAACTCGAACTCGTACCTGCCTGGGCACCGCCCAGGCCCTCAATCAAGTTTCACCCGATGGGATCGCAATGGACCCGTACAAAGTCCAGGTGATCAAGGATTGGCCCGATCTCGAGAACATGAAGCAGCTACAGTCGTTTTTGGGTTTCGCAAACTTTTACTGTCAATTCATCAATAATTTCTCTGGAATCACGAAGCCATTGACCAGATTGCTGAGGAAAGGGGCTAAATTCGACTTCGATGCTGAATGCAAGGCTGCTTTCCAAATTTTGAAGGATGCCTTCACGGAAGCACCTGTTTTACAGCATTTCGATCCCAATCTTCCAATCATCGTTGAGTCTGACGCATCAGATGTGGCTATCGCTTCCATTTTGAGTCAAATTGATCCCAAAATGAAGGATATTCATCCCGTGGCCTTCTACACAAGATCGATGATACCAGCAGAACTCAACTATGATATATATGACAAGGAAATGCTGGCTATTGTTGAAAGCTTCAAACAGTGGAGAGCATACTTGGAAGGTGCAAGGTATACAGTACAGGTGTATACTGATCACAATAATCTCCAGCACTTCACGATGACCAAGAAACTTAGCCGTCAACAGGCACGATGGTCTGAATTTCTCTCAGGGTTCGATTTTGTGATCAATTACCAACCAGGTATTTTGGGATCGAAGCCCGACGCCCTCACTCGGAGACCGGACGTCTATCCTAAAAAGGGGGGGGTAAAGGACCACGATCACAATAACATGGTCCTCATTCGACCCGAACAGCTACTGGCCAACTTTTTGCTCAATGAAGACCTCCAACTTGCTCGAATACATAGCGCTGAGAAGGACAAGTACTGGTTAGCTGCGATAAAGAAGGAAAAAGGGAAGAATAAGGAGGGATTCACCATCGAAGATGAATTACTTTGGCGTCGAAACAAGGTCTACGTCCCTGATACTGGGAATTTACGGATGGAAGTAATGAAATCGCACCACAATCATAAGCTTCGTGGACATCCTGGCATCAGAAAGACGGTACAGCTCATATCACAAACGTACTTCTGGCCCGGACTGTATAAAGATGTCCTCCATTATGTACGCACCTGTTCAGAGTGTATACGAGTGAAGGATGTTCGACGGAAGCCTTTTGGGCTCCTAAAGCCTCTACCAGTATCGGAGAGGCCATGGTACTCGATTTCAGTGGATCATATTGTCAATTTACCTCCGTCGATCCCAAATAAAGGGCAGGAAATGCCTTACAATGCCATTATGGTTGTAGTTTGTTGATTCTCGAAGCAGGCTATCTTCATTCCTTGCTTTACCACAGATACCGCTGATGATTTAGTGCAACTTTTCATCACACACATTTTCTCTAAACACGGACTACCATCTGACATAGTTTCGGATCGTGGAACGTTGTTCGTATCATCATTCTGGCAGTCAATCTGTCAATCATTGGATATTCGATCCAGCTTATCAACTGCTTACCATCCGCAAACTGATGGTCAAACCAAACGTACAAATCAGACATTGGAGCAATATCTTAGGATCTATCTGAATTACGATCAGGATAACTGGTCCGCAATGCTTCCAATTGCTGAATTTGTTTACAACAATACGCATCATACTGCTACTGGCCAAACACCGTTCTTCGTCAACAAGGGCTATCACCCAAAGTTAACTGTCAGTCTTTCGAAATTGAGGGATGCCGATGCCAATAGAAAGGTCGAAAGTCTTCACAATCTTCATGAATTCTTGAAAAAGGAGATCGAAAAGGCAAATAAGACTGCTGAACGTAACGCAAATCGGCATCGACTACCTGTAGACGACGAGCAGTTCCAACCTGGACGCAAAGTTTGGCTCAGTACCATGAATTTAACCACTACACAACCTTCTAAGAAGCTGGACCAAAGATGGATTGGTCCTTACACCATTAAAGACGCTGTGGGATCGCATGCATTCCATCTCGACCTCCCATACGAACTAAGGAAGATTCACGATGTATTCCATGTCAGTCTACTTCAACCCCATGAGAATGACCCGTACCCGGATCGTGGTGAACCTCTGCCACCCCCAATTGAGATCGCAGGTGGTGAGGAACACCAAGTCAAGTATATTATCAACTCTCGACGCCATTGGACCAATAAACATCTTGAATACTATGTGCATTGGACGGGTTACAGTGACGAACACAATTCATGGGTCTTTTGGTACGATATGGTGGGATCTATCGATCTTCTACGAGACTGGCATGCTGCGCACCCAAAACGAGCACAACCTACACCTGCACAATGGGCCCAATTGGAGGAGGAGTCACAAGAGAGGGACGACGATCCCAATCTTGAGGACTAATCTTCTTAATTCACACAATTTTAGGGTTGTACGATATATCTATTCAAGAAAATAACGGAAATTGTAGAGAAAATCAAGAAAAGTACAAAATCTTTGGGATCTATTTACAACGTCCTACTGCTCAATTCGCATATTGTCATATTCGGACTCCTCTTGCTCAGTACGACTACGCTTTACATTCCCATTGTCATTGCAAGTATCGCGCTTCCGTTTATTAGAAGATTCAGAAGCTGCATCGGTTGAACTGGTAAGGTCGATCACACTGCTACGATCATCGACGACCTCAATACTTCTGGATTGACGAGGAAAGAAGGGATCAGAAGAGGAGGAGGAAGAGGAGGCAATCGAATCGCACTGCACGGCAATCGAGGTACTAGATGGACAAGCTTGCAATGCAATCGAGACACCAGGAGTACAAGCACGTGTTTGGGTACCAATAGCAACCAGTTGATGAATGGGATGAATGGTAGCGTCCTCGGAAACCTTGGTAGACCACAAGTGCCAGACAAAGTCATCCAGTGAAGTCCTCCGAATGGCATTGGAATGTACTGCTCCATCGCGTTGAGAGACAAAAAAGCCCGAAACATCCCCGAGATCTGGGAAATTTTCGGAATCATGCTGATAATGCGTCTCTCCCAAGATAGTGGCAAGGCAAGCATTGTACAGGAAAACGGAGGATGCAGTGTCCAGACGATCCATGCACTCCTGGATGATTGCAAATCCAGTACACACTTTGTCGGAATACTCCTGAACCAAAGGCATAACAGAAGTGGGAGCGTTGGCAGCCATAGCCGAAGAAGATACCGCTATGTCACCCACAATGTTGACGAGATGGCATCGAACGATGTTAAAACACTCGAGGGGGTTACTGTTATACAAATGGTTAATGGCCCAGGAGAGTCTGCGGATTGATTCGTTCTTGATCTCAAGTAGTTTACCAATTTGGGTCCGGCTAGCTGCTAAAGCAGCAAGCTCAGTCCTAATAGCATCACGCTCAGCTCTAATGGAAGCGGTATGAGAAGCCTGCTGATGATGATCGTCGTAGGCAGTGGCAAGTGACCGTTCCAAATTCCCAAGCTTCTGCAAATTGTCATTATGCAAAGACTCGAGGTCAGCCAGTCTGCAATCACAACGGGCAACCTCCTCCCGAAGGGCTCGAATGTCCTCTCGGAGATGAATGACTTCCTCACACGAACGAGTCAAGGCGGTACGAAGGGAGGAATTAGGATCTTCGACGCCAGGATACCGAAGGGCATCCTCGGAATGAGGTGAATGGAGTACAAGCTCGCCAATCGGAAGCTCATGGGAGCATATGGCCTCGAAGACGCTGGATCGACACTCGGAAAGTTCCAATTCCTCCTTAAGACGAGCATTTTCGATCTCAAGTTTGGCAGCACGATCACGTTCCTGACGTAGCGCAAGTTCTAAAGCCTGAATCCTACGTTCATCAGGAAGGTCACTCCAGGTGGAAGGGTCGACAAGATGAGGAGCAAGGTTAGGCATAGTGGGAGACTGTGGTGAAGCACGATGTTGGATTCGTTGTAAAACGATGGATACAGACTCAGATACCTCGAGACTGTTTATAAACCTTGCCATCTGGTTCAAGTCAATAAAGTGGACCACAAATACAAACCAGTTCATAGGACTCACCATGTCCAAAATTGGGGTCGAACCCGTGTTCAACCGATCCCATCCATTAGCGAACGCAATCTTCTCTTGGGCTAACAAACCGGAGTTGGAAGTGATCCCCGTTTGCGCATCTGAAAGCATGCCATTTAGTTCCTCGAATTTGTCTAAGCTCTGCCGGATCCCATCATCCACTTCTGATTGATGAAGGAACAAGTGAGTGTTGGAAAAAGTGACAGTGTTAGGATCTTTTTCCTCCTCCATTAGAGTGTCGCCATCAACAACTGCAGGTATGGAGCCGGGTAGAGACTCGTGCATGCCAACAGAGGTATCAAGTCGAACAGATGACTCAGCGGGATCCACTATGGCATCTTCGTCCTGAGGCACGGCAATATTGGCCCGGTCTTCCATGTCTACATTTTCATGAACTCCGGTTCTGACATCTGGTTCGGTAAGCATGGGAGCGGCGGGATCGTCAATGAAAGAATCAGGAACATCGGCTTCGGATTCACTACCCCCCACAGTTTTTGGAGAACCAATCAAACGAGGATAATCATTGCCAAGATCTGTCTGAATTGTAGCGATAGTGGGAACCATGGAGCTCCAAAGACCAGCTCCACTTTGATCCTTAGCTTTCTGTCTCAGCCTCGGAGGACTAGAAGTGGTAGTCACAGTCGGGACAGTCGGAGGTGTTACAGAATGGATTGTACTTTCGATCGATACTAACGGCAACCCATCGCCATTCAAATGAGACGATTCGACAGCAACGACCTCATTTGGAGCACTTCTAGAAGGCGGATTTGGAATCCTTGCCTCATTTTGCATCTGTTTGAATAGTTGCGCCACACGCTCAGGAGAAATACCAGCTGAATGCATCTCCTGCAATGACGAGGGGCCAGATGGATGTAATGAGGACAACCTCTTCCCAGACGATAGTCCATAGATCGTTGAGAAGTGTGACATGTAGAAGGGAGAACTAGGGATCAAAGAGCCTGGAGAGTTTGATGGAGGCAAAGAAGGAACTTCCTTCGCCTTCCCCTTGTCAGTAGCTGTGAGCCTCTTTGGGAGCGAGACCTTAGTAGTAACAGCCCTTGAGGACGCCAACACACTGGGGGACGATGCTTGCATCACATTTATTCTAGAAGAATCAAACCCCACTACCTGAGCTAAGGTTCCTCGACATGCAGGGTTGGGTTCGAAGGTATCGCTGGGAGTGGTCATGGACATCGTAAGATGGTATAAACCGTCATAGCGTCCTCCGATTATGGGATCCATGAAAGGGGTGAACTTCGTCTTTCCACATATTAGGGATCGATTCACCTGGGTCACCACGCAATTTAAATCAATGAACCTGGAAGAATCCTAAAACGCACCTCAAAAGTGACGCAAAGGTCGTCCGCACTGCTACCATTAAAATGCATGGCCTTCAAAAAACGGAGAACGTCCGTGTGTGTACACCGACCCTGAGCTGAATCACAGGTCATACAGCAACCCTTTGGACTCGACATCCACAAGCAGTCCTTATTTCGTTCCTGGCATTTATGACAAGGAGGCTAGATAATCAAATCAGACAAGCACCAATATGGGATCGATGGATAGGACACTTACAAAAAGAACTCCAATCCTATTGGTCCAATCCTGAGTAATTTGAAGACTCTGGTCTGAATGGAACACCTCCTTTAACGCTGCCAAACGACCCTCCTCATCTGGTTTTCTACAAATAGCCGGAACGTCAATGTTCCTATCAAGCGCCTCCGAAGCGGACCACAATTGTTCGGGATGATCATCTAATACATCCTGCATGTTCCTGCGAGGTTTTCGTTGAGCGGATTTGTGGGGAGAAGGAATGGGCTCGGTCAATGGGAGTGTAGACAAATTACCCATCGATGGGGTATCCGAAGCCAATGTAGGGGCAAAATTAGGTGCACGAAGGGTACGAGCAGGCCGTCCATTGTCTCTGACAGACTCCTCTTCATCGGAAGATTGGACGATAAGGGAGGAACGATGACCCCTACTTCATTTCGTCGACGCTGAAGCTGCTTTTGATTTCAACTTTTTCGATGCAGTTGCGGCCTTCAACTCCTTCACCTTGGCAGACTTCAACTCCTTTGCTCGTCGATCCCTAGCACCCTTAGTATCCCAACTCATCCGTGCACCAGGACGATGGGGCAGAGAATGGAGATCGAAGCCGGGGTGGCCAAGTGAAATAGGTTGCTCCGACTCGATACCATCGTCCGACCTCGATTGACCAGTGGTGTTGCCTTCTACCACACCAGTTTGGAGATCTAAGTCAATAGGAATGTTAATGATACCGCAATACACCTATAGACCCCAATTTACCAGCAGCGGAGTTCTCAAATGGTGTAATCTTGACTGCCAACGTCTCATGATCGCTTCCGTCCGATAGAGTACGACCATCCCAGTTGATTCGACTAGATCGCCCTGGGTGAAGATCATACAGGTTGTACTCAACAATAGAATAGCCCGGCACAGACTGGCCTAGTGCAGTCTTAATTACATTTGGCCAATCAACGCTCGGAGACCGTGGAGACACCAGTGGGCGTTCACGAATCGAGGATAACAAGGGATCGTTAGGATGAAGGGAGCGCCACTGTTCAAAAGAGCCATCCAGAACGCGTTCAAGAAAGAACCCGTCAAGGTTAGGGAGGGAGAATCGATTGGAGGAGGTAGCCTTGAATTGCAAGTGAATGCAATGTGACTTGATGGCGTCGGTGATGAATGATAACTGTTTTTCGAACTCCACGTCAAGTTGCTGAGAGGTCCGCTTGAATTTGCCAGCATGGTCAAGCAAATCGGACTGGAACTGGATCATGTCAGATTGGGCGGCGTCAACAAGCTGATCCTTCTCCTTTTGTTGACGTTGTTGGGCTCGTGACATCATAGAAGTGAAGAAGAAGTACAGCTGAGTTGGTACTGACTGGTAGATGATGGATAATAGGGAGGGAGAACGAAAAAATTGTTCTAAGTCCAATGTTTGTTGTTGTTGACTCCAGTGGGTCTGTCCGAGTCATACAGATACGGCATCATTGATTCCTTGGTAATGCTGATCAAGATGACGTTATCTCCGCGGATTCCTGCTAAATTAATGGATCTTCAACGCAAATCATCGATTCTACCGCCGGTTCAAAGCCTTCAAGGGCTCAGGCTGAAGGAGGGGGTAATGTTACGACTCGTACCTACTCGGGGGCCATAAAATTCTTTCAAGCTACCATATCAGACTAGTTGCTATCTCATCCTACTCATTCTAGGCATATAGATCCCCTTTTTCCGACCTCGCTACCCATTCCGCGTCCCCGATCCCAATTCTTTGGTCCTGTTGACCATTCCTCATGCATAACACATGTCGGTCACAAGTACAACAGCCCATGCACACATACCAGTAGCTAGGACCATACTTTCCACTAATAGATCCCATTTCTATATATATTTTTGCTTATCATGTAGTATATAAAGACCTAGACAACACTGTACAATACTTATCTGCGAAATAAATGTTTCTTCTCACTGTTACTATCTCGTTTCTAGTTTCTATCTCTTTTCGACCTCATTTCTCTGCTCTCACTCTATTTCTTTCGACATCGATCCCATATCTGCTAACATCCACGTCCCCGATCCCAAGTATTGAGTCCGTGTACGTTAGATCTTGTAGGAAGCCTGTGATCTCAGGTCTATGTTTGTCAAAGTACTGCCTAGCGGTCTTTCTTGACGTTAAAACAGTATCTATTATTACTTTATGCGCTACTGACAGTTTCTATCTAGGTTTACAACTAGTACGAGATCGTCGAGGCCTAACAACAACGAATCAATCAACTCACCCAGTCAAACGAAGCCAAAAAGAGCTGAATAGTGCCAAGATGTCATTAGAGAAGGACAAAGTATTCAAATCGCTTTACTCAGACAAGACCAATGAGGAGATCCTTGGTAAGCTCCAAGCTTCTGCATGTGTTCTTCCTCTTCTAACTTGGTCTTTCAGCAGAGCAGATTTGCAACTGGACTGGGGATAAGAATACCTCAACGTATCAACATTTCAATATGAGCAACATACAAATTCGTGTGGACAAGGAAGGAGTCATTAAATATGTCTTTTCGTGCTTAATGTGCATCTCGTTTTTATTGCTCAAATCATTATCTCACCCTTGCTCCAGCTATCCTAGCAAGCAAATAATGCGTGCTCATTATGACTCATCTACTGGAAACCTCTGCAAACATGTCACTCAGTGTACTGGCAAGGCTGCTCCAGCTGCCAGTGCAATTACATGGTATGCAACTGGCGGAGCTTATGATAAGGGAGCGTTCTGCCTTGAGACAGTGCTTTGGGTATCAGAAAGCTATAGAGCATATCAAAGTATTGAGGACAAGCATCTTCGTCGAATGTTCCAGCTTCTGAATCCAAACTTCAAGCCTTTCTCAGCCAACTCCATCTCATGAGATGTCTGTGAAGTTCACAAGATTTCTATCCCATATATTGCTGCAAAGCTGCAGCGCTACCCTGGCTTTTTACACTTTTCATTTGATGGGTGGATGGCTCCAAACACTACCTCGTTCCTTGGTGTTGTAGTTCACATGCTTCAAGATACCAAACTTCTATCATTTGTCATTGACTTCATTGAGTGAGTACTTGTCTCTCTATTTCTTACAGATCACTGATTTCTTTGTCGTTCTTCAGACTCAACGAGAGCCATACTGGTGACTACCTCGCTGAACAATTCATTAAGTGTGTTGAACAGTATGGCATTGCAGACAAGGTATGTTAGCTGCAGTCTTTTATGTTACACTCCCTGAATGATCTTATAATCAAGTGTTTGGCCTCATTGGCAACAATGCGTCAAGTAATGATAGGATGATTGATTCTCTTGAGCTCAAGCTCTCCAAATCCCCAGCTGGTGCCTCTTCCCAGGTCCGATGCTTGCTGCATATCTTCAACCTCATGTGTGGTGCCTTTGTCTCACCTTTTATGGCTTGAAAGCAAGGTGAAGCTGTCGACAACGATGTTGAGAATGAGGGTGATGAGGTGCTGGATCCAGAGTTGGAAGATCCACGTCGAGATGCTGAAGATGAAGAGCTTTACGAGGAGATGGAGCATGCAATGAACAGTCTGCTTGAGGAGCGCGACCTTGAGGTGCCTGATGTGGATGAGGAGGAACTTCAGGAAGCTTGTTCTGCTTTTCGTAAGGTACATATATTTTGATTTGCACTCTTGGTTTTTGTTCATTTCTGTTCACAGGCCAGAAAACTCAGGAAGAAGATTCACTACTCAAATGCACTCAAGACTGAGCTCCAACGAATTTGCACCAGGGAGCAGGCACCTTATAATACCATCAAACGCCTAGTGGCCATCCGATGGAATTCAGTGCACACTATGCTCAACTCCCTTCTCCTCATGTGATCACCTATCAATGAACTTTGCGACCCTCCTGAATACAACAAGAAGGGTAATCCACACAAGGGCACAAAGGCAAAGAAGAAGAATGCCTTACACAGTTTGCTTTTGAGTGCTAGCAGCTGGAATCTTTTTGCTAAAGCACTGCCCCTTCTCAAGATATGCCCATTTATTCATTAGTTTACTGTAAGATGCTGACACCTGTCTATAGTTGTTCACCCAGGCAACAAAAACCATGGAAACCAATCACTGACCACTACTCCATCAAGTGATTTGTGCCATGGACAAGATGAATGATATCTTAGAAGATTATATCCATGACACGAATAATCTGAGTGTCTTATGCCATGGTGCAGTGAAGGCCTTAGCTGTTCTTGACAAGTATTATGCTAAGACTGATGATTCAATTATGTACCAAGCTGCCATGAGTATGTTCTGTGTGTTATATATCATCCTATGTATGTCTGACATTATTCCTTCTAGTTCTTCATCCAAGGTACAAAATGTCTTATTTCATCAAGACCGGGTGGCCTGTTCAATGGCAGGATGCAGCAAAAACAGCACTTTGCACTCTATGGAAAGAGTATTACAAGCTGGAAACCCAGGCTGTGACTACTGAAACATCCTCTGTTCAGGGTGACTCTCAGGCTGAGGACAATCCATTTGCTGAAGAAGACAACAATCCCATTGAAAGCATGGGAGATGCACTTGAAGACTGGTTCAACTTGGCTCCTGTAAGCACAGGGTCAGCTTTGAAGCCTATTGCTTGGTGGGTGAGGCAGTACAAAGATGAGAAGAACTTTAGCCCGCAGCTTCAACAGATGGCCTTAGACATCCTTTTGTGTCTAGGTATGTGCCAGTCTTCATTCATTCTGATCTGCAGTCATAAACAATGCCTTCAATAGCTACTTCATGTGAGGTCGAATGTGGCTTCTCACAAGGAGGACTTATGGTTACTAAACACCATTATGCCTTGTCTTCTGAGTCAGTATGTGCTGGTGTCACCCTTTCTTATTGGGGTCAGGTTGAGGATCTACTTCCTGAACCACAAATCATTCAAGTTTTCAATGATAAGAGGAAGCAGAGAAAAGATCGTGCAACGGCATGTTGTTTATGAGGTATTTTTTTTCCTGAAAAAAGACATTTGTAGTCACTTGAATCAGCACCAGTTCACCACTGACAGCAACTTTCATCTCAACCAGTACAAAAAAAATAACAATCTGGATGACATTTCCCTCACCACTGCTAATGGAGTTGGATACTTCCTGGATCGCACCAATGAGGAGGAATACCTTCGAAATGCACTGAAAACCCAAGAGGTAGGTCTCACTGCATGCTGGAAGTCGTGTTAGTGCTGAATCTCTGCCAGAAATCTACCTGTAACTACCTGAAAATCATAAATAACCAAGATCAGACCAAGTTCAAAAATATGGTGAGGACAGGTGTGGTGAATGTGGCATGCTCGCATGTCATTATACTGGGGTCAATGGATTTGCGAAAAGGCGAAGGGTATGGTGATCATCATCAACTAAAACTTCTGAAGCTGACCGCCATCTAGGTTCATGTTTACCAACAAGGCTCTTCAACATGCCTATTCCTGCACACACTACAGCTGTGATGCCTCCTATATTGGTGCATGTGATGACATTCTTTCCTATGACTGCAATTGCCAATATTCAAAGAAGATCGAAGACCAGTTCAAACAAACTTGTCCTGAGCAGCTCGACATCATACGTCACATGAGATTCTCAATCCTAGCTTTGCATATTCAAGACCACAAGACTGACTGCATGTACGAATTCAGTACCGCTTATATGGACTGTGCCAGTCACTTTCATGGGGAGTCCATGGAGCCTCCTTGGGAGGCCTCAAATCAGCTGGGACTGGCCGTGTGTCAAATGAACAATGGACATCATCAGGATGTTATCTCACTCCATTATTCAGGCTGGAACTAGGTAAAGATTACAGGGATGGTGGAGTGTTTAATGCTGGACTTGTTGGATGTGAAGGAGTTGTATTTGGTGAAACGTGACATCTTTATTTCCCTGTCTGTGCTGTACAAGGACCACATTGATGCTTGGAAATGTATGGACCATGCCCCAAGGTGGATCAGACCTGGAGTGGTAGAAAGCATCTTTCAATTCAGCACCTCAGTGAAGAGTACGTGTTTTATGGTCATTACTCACTGATGCAAGGCTCATTTCTCCCCAGTACCTTCCTGGTTGGCCATCTATCATACAATACTAGGCAAAGAAGATGATGTCGAAGACATGGATCTGAGGATCTCTGCAGAAGGCACTGCTGGTATATATTTGTATGAGGCCTTACTCATACAACAAGCTCAGTAAGCTTTCCAGGTATTCTTGTGACTTCGCCATTCTGATGAATTGCAGACATCACATTAGTGGCAGGCTTACACTGAATCAGACACAAGGAGTGAAGGACAACATTACAATTCGACAGAAGAAGATCACAGCCAGAATAGACATTCTCTGCAAGCTTCAGACCCAGGTTTGCCCCAACGTTGAGGAGCAGGTCGTTGCACAGCCCACTTGTGATCCCAAGTGCGAAGTTCTCTTTCTTCTGTCTGACTACAACCTGACAGACTGTGAAGTGAAAGGTCTTATCGAACTGGCAAAGCTGGAGATTAAGCTTTGGGAAGGGGAGCTGTATGACAGCATTTGGGTGGTACAGCATGCTGCCAAGGATTACTCCATCGTCCACCAACAGAAAGTCACCAACGCCTGTGGTGTAGCTGCGAATACCAGAGCTCAGAACCAACTCAAGACAATTCATGTTGAGCTCTTATGCTGTATAGTGGACTATAACTCCTGTCATAATGCCTTACTTTCCCTTGGGTTTTGCACACCCAGTGATCTTCCCAAAATGACTGAGAAGGACACTTTTTGAAAGTCTGTTGTTGCCAAGCGTGGTCTTGGGGATTTGCAAAGGACAGATGGTTGACTGTATACCTTGGGAGACTCATCTGCTACATTAAGTTCTGGATGTGATGTCCCCATGCCAGCACCCCATGAAGATCGTATTAGTACACTTGTTGTTTGGCAGAAGTGAGGTAGGTCATAGTCAAATTTACTACAAGGCTATTTACTCAATGTCATCATTTGACAGGACCACAAAAGAAGCTGAAATCGAAACAAAAATCGAACTCAGATCACGACAGACTGCCTTCAGAGGATGGCTGGATCTGAAACCTGAAGCTGGTGTTTGCTGCAAAGGGGTTATTGGATGAGGAACAAGCCTTGTATCAGGAAGAGAGTAAGTTTTCCCCTCATGCCACTGATGAAAGACGCACTGACAATGCTTTGGTCAGGTGATTGAGTTCAGTGGTTCTGTGCATTTGCTGAGAAGAAGTGGTGGCAGGAGGTGTATGATTTGAAGCAGGCAGATTTTCGGTGGTGTATCTGAAGTTTCCAACACATGAAAGAGGCTTGGGGATCTGTAGTTGAGGGACCAGCTGTCTCTGCCACTTCCAAGGCCGGTACTGAGCACACTTTGGTCAAATGGTTGCCAGGCCATAAAGCTTTTGCAATGCGGCAATCAGTCATGTATGAGAAGCTTGAACATGATTGCATGTGCCTTTTTGCTGGGCTCAGCTTTGACTCCAACAAGATCCCCAAAGGAAGAATTCTTGCAGACAACATTGCTGAACACCATATGAAGGAGCTGGAGTTTGAAAATCATCAGATTCATATGCTGCTCAAGAATTCGATCAGCAAGACCGGAATGATCAGAGATGCTGGTATGGAAGGTTTAGATGACAAGGGACCTGAAGTTGACAATGCCTTCAAAGGTGGAGAGGAGGAAGAGGCTGAAGAGGATGTGTTTGAGGAAGAGCAGGTTGATAAGGAGGAGGAGGAGGAAGAGGAAGAGCTCGATGATGAAAGCAATGGTTGAAACTGGTAAGTTCAGTTGCTGTGTGTCTGGTGCATGTGCTGACTGTTGAACTGGTTATTTCTGTTTACCAGCACTTAACCACGCTTTAAGGCTGCAATTGTCTTGGTGGAAAATATCAGGCTACACAGTTTAACTGGGTTTATCGGTGAGTTCAGTTGCTGTGTGTCTGGTGCATGTTCTGACTGTTGAACTGGATGTTTCCATTTACCAGGGTTTAACTGCAGTTTCAGGCTGCAATTGTCTTGGTGGATAATATTGGGCTGCACGGTTTAACTGGGTTTATGTGTGCATTACATTGATGCTGGTGTCTTAGTGGAGAGCTATGGGTCAGGTGGTTGAACTGGGTTAAATGGTATATTTATTGGTTTATCATAGTGTAGTACTTGTGTTGTATGTAGCTATGTAGGTAGTTTAGCCCAGTTCAACCAGGTCAAACTGGTTGAACTATGGGCCTATATGAACAGCGTGATGTTAAACGAGAAGGGTCAAGTTCTTGACCAGCATCCTCTTGAGGAGGGTAGAGCATACAGAGTCATTTGTTGTTCTCATTCATCAAATGCTCCTCAGAGACCTCCAATGTGGTTGAACAAGTCCAATAGTAGTTGTTGTCAGCCTCGAGGTCGCAAATTCGCTGCTGTGCCCATGCCAACGATCTGTGAAGGATGTCCAGCTGTGTCTCAATGTCATCATTGGGGTTGGATGGATCCATGAACATGAGGGAAGGTGAAGGTGAAGGCAAGTAAGGACAAGAAGTGTCCATAGGAGACTCCATTGCAGGTGCCTGAAGCTGCTCCTAAAAGAAGGGAATCAAATTCTGTCAACCAAATGAAAGCAGAATATATACCTCAAGTTGCAGACCCTTGGGAACCAGGCTGATTGCATTGAACTGCAAGTCCACATGGAAGATAGCGTCCTCCAGGGTGAACTTGGCCCTACATGTCAGGACCACATGATGCAAAGCCCGACTAACCATCTCAACATTGCGATGGATGAGCTGGTTCAGTTCCTCACAACCATGCTTTGCTGGCGACTTTTGCGAACCTGCCATCAGAAGGAACAAAGAGGGACCACCAAAGACATTGCAAAACACCCTCAATGATGAAGTAGCTTGAGGAGGAGTAGAAGGAGGAGGGGTGGAAGCTGGTTCCTCATCAGCAGTAGTGGCATTCGCATTCAGCAAAGCTATTGGTTCAACATTCTTCTCCAGTTCACTATGATCCAGATCAACTGTGGGTACAGCAGGTGAAGGAAAGACATCGGCGAATGAAGGAGTAGGGCTGGGAGGAGGTCAGAGAGGAGCAATGTATGGAGACAGATCCATTATTGATGTCCCACCAGGAGAGCCAGGAAGGAAGAGAGGCTTAGTATCACCTGAACCAACTTCTCCCTGCATTGAAGCAATAACACCTGCAGGAACAACAGCACTATCAGGATTAGCAGGTGCCAGTGAGGAAATAACTGCAGGGACAGGATCAACATCCATAGCAGCAGAAGACAATACAGCAGCTGCCTCATATTTAGTATGCCTCCTGGAGGGAACAGCAGGTACCATGTTCTCAGCATCCCTGTTAGAAGGACCAGCTACAGGGACAGGCTGAATGTCAGGAGCCCCCACTTGATCCATAGAAGGACCTGTACAGCTTAGTGGCCTTTTTATGAGCAATGGCAGGCCTAGGTTTCACTATTTGACAGCTGCCAGCACCAGTATTGTTATTTGAAGATGAAGGAGACGGAAGTTTGCCCATGGTGTCTCGCAAGGGAGGATTATCATTCAGGTTCGCCCCTGCCACCACAAGTGAGGTACTTAGTTGGAACAGATCCTCCATCCAGTCACTTATAGCAGGGTCAGCAAAAGGGTCCCATTCCATATGATCAATGAGACACTGGAGAAGGATGAGTACTACAACAATGGAAGTGTAACAAAGGCTGCACTTACACAGAACTCATTGCGAAGACAAACATATGTCTCACCAGTCAAATGCATAACCTTTAAAAAGCATAGGACATTCGTATGAGAGCATTGCTGCTTGTCCGATCTGCAGCGAATGCATCCGCTCTTTGGAACTGCTTCCCAAACACAGCTGTCATAACTGTACTTCTTGCAGCAGACACAATGAGGCTAAATGGAGGTCAATCACAGCTACCAGGAGAAATAGAAGAACTCACAAAATAGCTGCCCATGCAATTGATCCAGCCCCTGTTCACCTCAGCTGTAGCATATCAGCTGAACATTCCCTTCAAAATTTCATCGCGATCATGGACTTCACAGTGTGTCTTGGTGCAAAAGGCTCCTCCTTTATAGAGAAGCGCCTCGGCAGCAGGAGGCTCCAAAGAAACGGGAACAGCAGAGGGACACGAAGGGACGCAAATTGTTATGTTCAGGCAGACATTAGTAGAGGTCAAAGCAACCAGAGCCTCGTCAGTCTCCACAGTCTTCTTCTTTCCCTTTTTATCCTTCCCTTTTGCAGTTGAATCAGAGGTTTTAGCCTTGCCTTTATCTGTAGCTTTGGCCTTGCCCTTGTCTTTGATCTTGGCCTTACCCTTTCCTTTGGAAGTAGCAAGTGTTGGAGAGGTATCACTCTCCAGCTTGTCAACCTTGTCTTCACCATCGGAATTGGGGCTAGGTAAACAAATGTGACCATGGCCACACTTGCAATAAGTAGCTACAACAGTGTGAGCAGTCTTTGCAATAGGAAATTAGGCAACACATATCTGTGCCTGGCACTACTTCAACCATCCTACCAAGATCCACCTCCTCATTGTCTCCTATGGTGACTCCCCACCAATCAGTACACTTAACAAGTTGAGCTGGGTGGTAGAGCATGTTGTTCTTGAGGGCAATGAAGTAACCATCCCAAACCTCACCGTGAGCCACAGCAACTATAGTAGCCTGATCCAGTTTGATGGTATGGGACTGCACCAGAGGATGGGCATCAGTGGCTTCATTGGGAATGTTAATGCCTTTGTCCAGCCATGCTTGGTACAAGAAGTCCAGATGTCGTTCATGAAAGAAAAGGACCACAGGCAGTATGTAGAACAGAAGTGATCACTTTATCATGCTGTCCCATGTTAAGAAGTGGTCAGTGGATGCCTCTATGATACCTGCTATATGCATCTGGTGATCAATTTCTCATTCTCCTAGATATGGTCTGAAAGTCTCAGCAGTCCTAGTAAAATCCTGTCGAAGACTGTTGACAGCAGTGATAGCTTCTTCTCTAGGGTATGGTGGACACAAGGGACCTGCTTTTGGAGCCATTAGATCTTCAGGGGGCGGTGTGGAAGTGGTGGAAGGAAGAAGTTAAAGTGTTGTTGACACTTGTGGGTCCAAAGTTCAATTGCAACGAATTATGCAAGCTCCATCATTTGTAAGACACAGCCATGCCCTATTTTGGTTGTAATGATGTTGCGAACAAAGATCCTGACGTTACGACTGAAGATGCCTGTGTTGCAAACATCCCTCGCTCTCATACCCAATTGTACTGGTCCTTTGAGGGCTCAGGACCCTAGGGAGGGGGTAATGTTATGACACTACCATTTTTCTGCCTATTCTTTGCCTAAACTCCATCTCTCATTGCTCTAGAGACTCACACATTCTAGTTAGCCCCTATTCACACTCAAGCACCTGCATAAGCACCTGTTCACAACTCATATACATGTTCACATATTGTGATTGTCATTACTACAGTAGAATACAACAATACATACCTCCATTTAGATACAATAAGCAGTATATAAGGACTCATGTACCATAGTGCCAACTCGTTGGCTAAATAAATCGTTCTTCTCTCTACTCTCTGTCACTCATCTTTTTGCTTACTTTTCTTGTCTCACTCTTGTCTTTTTCGTCTCATCTCATTCATCTGGAAGTTGTATCGACTTCTACCTATATTCACTATCGAACACTATCTGTTCGCTATCGAATCGCAACACATTTATACATCCATTGCTTGTCGTCATCAAAATACTGCTCAGCGGCTCAGTCTCGACACATTATCTATTGCGAAGTATCTGTTTATTACTTCTATTGCTACAGTTAACTACTGTTCTCGGACAGAAACGTCGAGGTCGTAACAGTCCATGGCCTGCCAGGGAATGAAGAGAGAGGTCGATTCCTTCCTATGAATGAGGACATCTTGGTCCCAGTCATTGACAACCTTATGAAGGAAGTGCATGCGATGTCAAATCAGCATCTCATAGGATAGACTAGTGAGGTGTGGGCCAGTGCACAGCATGGCAGTATGAGTCCTATCCTCTTTTTTTTCCTTTGCAGAAATAGTATTCATTTCATGTGATACAGTCATGGTCTCATATAATATGAACTCAGAACAAAAACAAAACTAAGTATGCTGTACTACAACTCATTGTACCTACCTAAACTATGCAGCAACATATACAGCAGCAGTGGCAAGAGCCCCTCTGCAGTGTAGAAGGTTGAAGTCCTCTGTGAGGTCTTCCAGCTCACAATGTTGACCTGTACTGATCCCATCATGGTACCAGATGTATCCAGAACTACAAAATATTCTACATGTATAATGTCTCCTACCATAGTATATGATACCTGCTAATCTGAAATTTTTCCACAGAGGAGTATAATATTCTACTGTTATATCTTTTTCTATCTCAATAGCATGTATTGGGTCAAAGTTGAAGACAAGCATGTTTGGCACCTGTCCTGCCCAGTAGAAGTGTCTTTGTAGCCTTTGCTGGCAAAAGGGACATTGCACCATGCTTCTGTTACTGGGTAAGTGCTTTACCCATCTTGCTATAGATGTTATGTTTTGATTCACCCATTCTAGCACAAGAGATTTTATGTTGATAGTACATGAGTTTAGAAGTACATGTCCCTGTTGACATTCCAGCTTGCTTGACAGAATGATTTGTTCAGTGCTAAAGAGGCCAGTAAGTAGTTCTGTCACTGAGGTCTCATGTCCAAATCGAAATGTTTGTGGTTTATAGCGGTTCATTGTTCCTATTAGGAATGTTCTAGCAGAATCTAAGGTGCGCTTGTCATCCGCAACATCTTTCAGACAAGCAGTGAACAGCTCTAGAAGTTGCATGTTCAAGGAAGTAAAACATTCATTCCATTCAATGGGGTTTATTTTCCACAGGTGATAGAATATGGTGACAACAGCATCGTACATGCAGCTGTTATTATTCCAGGTGACACCGACAGGCATTGATGGGGATGAGTTGTCTGATGAGTTGTCTGATGTATTGCCAGAGTCATCATGCGCATTACTTCTTGATGCCGAAGGATCAAATTTCACTTTTTTTCTGGGCTGATCTGAAGCATCGTTCCCACTGCTCTGATTGTCATCTGCGTACCATTCTCTCTTCACACCACGAGGTCTTGTATTTGAGCCCAGTTTGCATTGCTTTGATGCATGTAAAGGATCTTGTTTATCTGAAGTATCATTGGTAGGAACATTTGCTGTAGACTTGGGCTGGTTATATGATGCGTTTGAGTCCCTTTCAGTTTCTTGCCCTGTTTTTCTCATCTTTTCTAGTGCCTTGCAGTCTATGATACCCCATGGAAGATCTTCAGATACGTCAAGATTGAATGGATCTTTTTTAGACCATCTAATTGACTTATGAGCATTCAGCAGTACAAAGTTAGTACCTTTGTGATCTCTAAATAACACAATCAGCTCACCTCTTCTACTACCAGTTATATTTTTAGGAAGTTTACCACTGTACCTTTGCTTTGTAATTTCATCCAACAGCTCCAACTCTCTGAACTCCTGTCTCAAGCTTCCTTCCATGCCCAAGGTAATTACTTTTTTGTCGAACCCTTGCAGAATGACAGTCGTCGATACACTGCTGCTTCTAGAAAGAGTCATGTAATAAGCTTGATGCCTCTTGAAATTGTCTAGGTCACAGACATTTACATCCAAAGTTTGTCCTTGAGATGCATGTGCAGTCATAGCAAAGCCAGGCAGCATGTCCACTTGCTTTCAAGAAATGTACAGGATTTTGTCATCCACTAGCATTTGTCTTCTGCCAGAAGACCTTCGAGTTATTGGAACAACATTGGCAGGTAAACCTTTGAATTTTATGGGTGTAGGAGGCTTATATAACTTGACATATAGAACATTGAGTACAGGTTGGTTATATGTACCCTTTTCCTCTTGCCACCCATACATGTGTCCCTGTTGACCCTTCATCATAGAAATTTCTGTAGCAATATTGTACCTGATTATAACCGGTAGTCCTATACAGAGCGAGAGTTTTGCAGGTACATGGTACTTGTGCATGCCATCTGGCAAGGTCCAAAGTAGTTGCTGAAGACTTTCCGTCATGGTATTCACCCGGGCTTTCCATTTCTTTTTCGATGGCCTTTCCATGCAAGCTTGATCTCCACTAAGATGAGTATCATCTGAATAGAAATGTCAAAGGTCTTGGTGCATGTCTCTGGCAAACTGGACAGATCCCAAGTGGTTGATTTTGTCTTTGTGTAGATTTTCTGCCATGATAATGGTTCCATTTCTAAAAGGAGCCTTGCCTGCACACCATCTTCCTGGTGCTTGAGACAACACTAAAGATTGAAGAAAACTGACGTCAGCTGGGGTACATGCACAATACCTCATGTTTTCGAGCGCTTGTCAGTACTTTTTGTCCTCTTCACTTTGTCCCTTCTGCCTCATGTTTTGATGTAGGATCACGACATGTGTGAACTGATGCCACAACGCCTTACCTACGGCAGCTTGCTGGTTCCAAAGCATCACCCCTCATACACCTATCCTGTGGCTGTATAAAGAAACATCCTTGTTGCTCACAGGCAGAAGATGAGCAAAGTTGCCTGCCAGTATCATGTTCATGCCCCCAAAAGGTTCATCCAACTTGCCTTTAACCTGAGTGAGCCATTCACTTATCTTGTACAGGCCGACGGCTGACACCATAGAGATTTCATCCAGGAACAGGTAGTCTATTTTGTCCAGTCTCAAACAAATTTGACTCATTGTCGATGACAGAGTTTCATCTGTCCTGCTGTTGATACCAAGTAGATAGTGATAGGTCAACCCTCCAAGCAAAGAAGCTGCATTCCCAGTTGGTGCCACCACAGCAATCCTGTGTGATTGTTGTTGAGTTCCAAAATAATGCAGCAATGCTTTTAAGACCTGAGATTT
>RCHF01001397.1:0-12787 GCA_003987895.1 Neonothopanus nambi | reverse complement strand
ATAACAGCACAAAGTGCTAAGAAGAAACAGCCACATTCATGAAGCGAAGCAGCTGCAAGCCCAGACAATGCATAATTGAAATCAATAATCAGCAGAGAATGAGTTGAGCCTGGAAAACAGCCATAAACCTTGCTCTCACAGGCTCTAGTCTGAAGGATTGTAGGTCTACAAGCCTTATTGTTAAGTGCTGCAAGTTTGAAGTGGAAGTTGAGTTTGAAGAGCTCATAAATGATCTCTTTAACAAGTGTGGGATCAGATGGCATATCCACAGAATAGTATCGTGTCCTCCAAAGGATCTGCTCAGACACCAGGTTTTTGTTAATTGATAGGTGATGCTCTTCAATGCACTGTCCAAGGACATTCTATATAAATAGATGGCATTTGGCTGCCTTCAAGTCATCACAGAGATGTCTACACTCATCTAGACCCAAGAGGTCATGTCAAGTCTGTGCTCCTAAGGCTTTTGAAGTTTCAGAATTGTGTGATGAGACCCATAGTTGAAGAGCAGATTGAAAACAAAGCCAATTCAAAAGATATAGCTTCATCTTCTTGATAGGTATGCTAAGCATCAGAGAAGGGTCAGAAAATACATATCCTCCATTGACAGACACCTGCAGACAGTTCTCTCAATTGATACTTTGGTGAGCTTCTGTCCAAATGCTAGGAATAAATGGCAAGAATGGTGAAAGAATCTCCACAAATTTATCATGGCCAGCAGGCTTAGAGCCTGACCCAGACTGCTGAGATGGCTTTGAATGTTCTTTGCAGGCAGGTCTTCAATCTAAACCATTATCAGCAAAGTAAAACATCATGATGTATTGACAACTTACATGGCTTTGAGTCATGAATAGAGGTGCTGGTGTATTGATTTTTAGATCTGTCTGATACTCCTGCAGATGATGAGACATGCAGGGAGACTGAGGTGTCTGCAGGTGCTGCTGTTGCTGCAAATGGGTCTCCCATTTGTAGAATCCTTGTATTCCAATCCTCCATTGCAATAATCTTCAAAGGAGCAGTTGCTGAGCCTTCAAAGACAACTCAATTGTATGGAGGAGGAGCTTCTAGTATCTCCGCTCCAAATGCATCAGGTGTGATCAGAGGTGTCACTTCTTTTACTTGAGTACAAGCATGATGTGTAGAGGGTCAGACAAGCCAGAAAGGGAGACCTGCACATAGGAATTGCTCTGCATGGTTTGGTTCGAAGATGAATGCACCCATGACAGGTGCTAAGTTGAATGAGCAAGATAGAACACCGTCCATTCAAGGCTTAAAGATTGTAAGCCAATTGAGAATGCTGGTTAGTTTAAGGTAACAGTGTTGAAGATGAACTAGAAGCATGCAAGCCTGATTATATGTAGTATGGAGAGTGTTATAACAAAGCTATGTGGATGCCTGAGAGAGACAACAGAAGTGTGAAGGGAAACACCAGTGGCTGTGTAGACATATGACATGGGCTATAAATTGAATGCCTATTTATACATTTACTATATTTCTATCTTTATCTTTTAACT
This sequence comes from Neonothopanus nambi, assembly GCA_003987895.1. Lineage (NCBI taxonomy): Eukaryota > Fungi > Basidiomycota > Agaricomycetes > Agaricales > Omphalotaceae > Neonothopanus > Neonothopanus nambi. The sequence continues at coordinate 11,276 of RCHF01001397.1, read as the reverse complement.
CCACTATGAATTCATTGTAAACTACCAATATATACTCAGTTAGGTTTATTGGGTCTTGGAGTTTGAGGTTTACAGCCTGTCCTTGACTTTATTCTCCTTCTCCTTGACAAGATTGTTGAATGCTGACTGAGCTGAATTGTATGGAGGCTAACTCATAGCCACTATAGAGGATGCTCAACTCAACATAAACTATGGCTGTATTTTCCTTTTCACATACTCTTTCTCTTTCTTTCCATGCACTAACACACTACTAGACACAAATCATGCCTTGCCCATCTCCAAAACATCTCACCTAGCTACAGACAAATTTCAAAATTTCTAGCAATGTTTGCACCACATGGAACAATGCTAAAGACAAAGGCTATCCATTAACTACTGAGCCACTAACACCTCTTGAAATCTTCATCTTCCAGAATCTGTGTTTCATCAGCCAGCCCCTCCAATTGACAGCATTTTCTACATAACTCAAGAAATGTAATTACAGGGTCTTATATATAATATCTAGTGCACAAGGTCTTCAAACATTTCTTGCTGTGAAATTACTGCTTCCCAGACTCGATCTAGAGCACTTCTAACTTGCCAATATATTGAATCCTCAGCTTCATACCATCTTCTGCTAATCTTCCTGCTGTCCCTGTCCAAAAGACACAGGACATATTCCTGTAGTTCAGTCTCTGTCACAGTGTGAAGAGTACTTCTCTGGACACAGAAGACATATTGGTTATGAGCTTCCTCTTCCATGTCCTCACCACATAATTCATCCCACTTCTGTTTCCACTCCCCATTCTCAAGTTTCTTGGCTTGCTGGACTATATCCTCCCATATCTTTGTCCATGCAACCTCCCAAACTGCTGCTGGATCTTGCATTGAAATACTCCTGTGCTCATCAATCCATTCTTTACGAAATGTTTGGAGATCTCTATTTCTCCAAACATTTCGGATAGCATTAAGTATTCCATTCTCAAGGGCAAACTCTGCATTTTCACGGAGTAATGTTGATACCAGTAATTTATGCTGATTCAAGTGGATGTGTGTCTTGAACAGCCTGTCAAGAGACACCAGCAGGTTCTGAAGGGGTTGTGCTTTCTCAGAAGAGACCTCCCAGATAGGTGCCATAGTTTCTTGAAAACCACCCACAATCCTCCTCTGCTGTAAAACATGACACAGCACAGCATGGCGGGCCAATCCCAAGGTGATCATATGAGCAAAGAAGGAACAATTATACTTTCGCAAAGTATAACGCCTGCCCCAATCATCCTGCTGGATATTATAGCAGATAAACAAAACAAATGATATATCTGCACCAGATTCTCCATGGAAATCCAATGTAATGAGGCATGTCTCCCTCTTGTTCAACTCTTGAAGCTCCTCATGAGTCATGATTAGGATGGTATCATAATGTGGGGTACCATCTATGGAGACAATATCTTTGAATGGAGCTGAGGGTCCTGCAGATCGATCTAATCGACAGATGGTTCTTTTTTCATCATGCTCCAAGAACAATGCAACATATTCATGCTGGAACACACCACCCTCCTTCCAAAGTTCAAGACGAGAAATCTTGATACTCCTGGATAGGAAATTTTCATCAAGCCATTGGAAAATTGGTTGGTCCTTCCACTCTATGTTCTTCTCAAATTTAACCTCACTAACACTTGGAATCCTTGGAATTAATGTTATAGGCTCCATCCATTGAGCTATTCACAAACAGTCAATTTATGCATAAACTAGAGAAAAAATTGAATTACGACAGAGGACAACTAACTTCCCCTCCTGGTCTTTTGCAATCCAATATCCAAGTGTTGGGCCAACTAGCTCTCGAACATCCACATAGATGGCAGGAGGGTTGTTAACACTCACTGGCAGACATGCTTTATCCTTCAAATCTTGGGGCAGGTCTGAATCTTTCACACATCTGTCTACTGCAGATTGTGTTGCATTAGATTTGAACCGGCATCTTCATAGATTATTAGCAAGGACAGAATTGGTATTACTTTTATCACACACATTCCAGTATGAGCACCAGTGGGATGTTCACCAGCACTGAAATTTCTGAAGTAATGTCAATATGGCATGAATCACTAATGAAACTTTTGCATACTCTGGAAGATTGGGGACTGTTTGATCAGTCTCATTGGTTGAACTGCAAAAAAGTAATGGTCAGTGACAGATACTTTTATGAGTGTATGCTAACTGACAATATTTTCACAGCAACCAGCCTCTTCCTCTTCTGCTGAAATAGCCTCTTCCCCTTCTGCTGTGAAATCACAAGCAGCCAGTATGGTGGTGGCTTTCCATCCACAATGTATTTCAGAAGACAGACAACATATTTTTGACAGTTGTTTGTAATGAGGTGATAGTCTGACCCTTCTAGATCTTTGAGCTCCTTTTCTGCAATAATCAGATAAGCTATGCAAAACTGACAATAAAGAATAAAAGGACAAACTTGTTTTAATGATATTCTCAATTTGTTGGAATGTCATTTTAGTTGCAGCGACGGAATTACGTGGGTCAAGACCTAAGCGATCCCAGTTCCTACTGGGAGTACCCAGTTTGAGCTTGATTTTGCCGCCAGATTGTTGTAGCTCATGTCGAACAAATTCCCCGTTACCAGAGCGGATGATTATGGACCAGTGTGAAATGATTGTGGCAGAGGATTCTGAATTACTATGGACTGAGCTTGTATAAGACCCTTGAAGAACTGGGTTGTCAACGCCTTTACAAAGAAGATAAATTGAGTGAGTTTCAGTCTGAGGATTGGAAGACATGATTGTGGCTCTAACTTTGAGTGGAGACTTTGACAGGTTTTTATATAGTATGTACCTGGGTTACCAGAAGGCCCTGCTGAATGTGGCCATGAGCCATCTCATCACCTTTTCTAGCTACGTGGTCTTTCTGCCAGACCAAGGTAGATTCAATACTCAGGGAGCTTGACTGACATTACTTGACCCTTAAATCCTGGCCTTGTTCCAGGATTTTGGCCAAATTAGGTCAAATGGGGTAAGAGATACCCTTTCGAAACTGCCGGAATCAACAATTTTCTTGTCCTCATAAATAAAATTCATCAAGTCACTGATGGCAGCTTGGGTTTCATATCTTGTCAACAAAAGATAGAACCACCCAAAATGGGTGAAAATGCTTTGTCATGGTTTGGACAAAACATGGAACCACAGTCCCAAATTGCTGTTCCAGGTTCGGACAAGACCTCATGTAGGCAAAGCCCAGTACCAAGCTCAGACAAAGTCTAGCTCTGATGAGGTCTAATGTTCTCAGGTGAAGCTGGGATGTTTATCAGTGAACCAGTTGGAGCTTAACTGACTTGTGGCCAGCCTAGCTGTACACACATCTTCTGAACAACTTCTCAAGCTGATTATTCTGCTATGAATTGCCTTACGTAGTAGCATCTGCCAACATGGCAGAAAAAGTGCATGCAGCAAAGAAAAAGTCATACAGGGTCAGAAAAAAGTGCAAGGTCTATTCTTTCCCATTTAGAGCAGCATAGGACTTGGATACAGAGTTCCAGCTCATATGAATTGTAAAGAGTAGCTGGGATATGCTGAGAATCAGACCAGTGTGTTTGGAGCTAAAGATCTCCTGACGCACCTTTCAGTATCTAAGTCGCTCACAGTAATGCCCATCAAGTATTCTGTCTTCGTTCACTCAACACAGATCGATGTTACCTGGAAGATCTGTTGTTTGTTCAAATCAACATTCAAAGTGCTGTTGAATCCCAAACACGAGGAATGTTTGAGCATTCAATGCAAACGCCATAAATAGCTTCATTATAGACCCTTCACAAGCAATCATCAGCACAATTATTTCTGTGTATTGAGAGTATCAAGTACCTGTCAAAGGTATAGTCTACGACGGAGTTTGCAAGTATAGGCACAATTGAGAGAAGCAGTCAAGGATACAAGCCAGCTTTTCTGAAGACTCAGTTGGATCCTATTGGGGCAGAATCCGCATCCTGAGTCTTCGGCGAAGCGCTTAGCGGCCATGTACCTTTGGCAGCTGCAGGCAACTAGCACGGCCGAATATGTCGTTTGGAAGAGACTTGTTCTCTAAGGTTCAATTCCAACGAGTCCAGTAACCTTCAGACATTGAAGAGAGATCTGTCACAGCCCCGGAACCTATAGCCTATAGCCAAGAACCCCTGATCTCCGACCAGCTGGGCTGTGGCAAGAAGACGAAATACGAGTTTCAGAGTATTCATATGAGAAAGAACAACAAACAGCAACCGCGTTGACGCGTCAATCACATGCAATCTCGCTTCGACGAACGGACCGGTTGTGGACCGATCTGGACCGATACTGAGAGAAGTCAAAAGAAATGTGCAGGGTACGACCAGAGGAAAAAAGTGCGCAGGTCTATGAGAAAAGTGTGGGCGGTCAGAGGAAAAAAGTGCGTGGGATGTCTCAGAAAAAGTGCGGGTGGTGTCATAAAAGTGCGGGAGATATATTTTTTTGAAAAATCTTCCCATTTGGAGCAGCATACTGTATCTAAAAAACCGCGGGAAAAACTTCGGACGCCCATTTTTTGACGTCCTTCATTGTCCTGAGTTCAAATTTGATATTATTCTATTCCCAAACTACCGGGGTTAGCCACCGTCCCCAACCGTGGCATCAGGAAAATGGAGCACGGATGTGGCGCCTGTCACGCTTCAACAGTTACGTTAGGCCTGGCACATGTCCGAATCGCTATCGAATCGGGTCGAAGTCAATTATGCCATAGATTTCAGTCTCGAGTCCCAGTCTCGAGTCCCCTCGTCGATCTCGATCCAAAACCGGACAACCTGGATCGAGATCGACGAGGGGACTACTAACTCCGTAGATTTACAAGCACAGGACAACCAGACGTAGTCCCGTGAACCGGGTGATTTTAGAAGGCGTCACTCAGCAAGGCATCCGGATCTTGCCTAGCTGTGGCGTTGCGAACTATATATGACCTAGCGAACTTGAAGCGCTCTAAGTTAGACCCATATGTCTTCCAACTCAATTTATCTCCTTTGCGATGCCCTTGAGGACCCAGTTCTTGGAGCGTCTTACACAAGCTCAGTCCATAGTAATTCAGAATCCTCTGCCACAATCATTTCACACTGGTCCATAATCATCCGCTCTGGTAACGGGGAATTTGTTCGACATGAGCTACAACAATCTGGCGGCAAAATCAAGCTCAAACTGGGTACTCCCAGTAGGAACTGGGATCGCTTAGGTCTTGACCCACGTAATTCCGTCGCTGCAACTAAAATGACATTCCAACAAATTGAGAATATCATTAAAACAAGTTTGTCCTTTTATTCTTTATTGTCAGTTTTGCATAGCTTATCTGATTATTGCAGAAAAGGAGCTCAAAGATCTAGAAGGGTCAGACTATCACCTCATTACAAACAACTGTCAAAATTATGCTGTCCGTCTTCTGGAAAACATTGTGGATGGAAAGCCACCACCATACTGGCTGCTTGTGATTTCACAGCAGAAGGGGAAGGGGCTATTCCGGCAGAAGAAGAAGAGGCTGGCCACTGTGAAATTGTTGTCAGTCAGCACACACTCGTAACAGTGATCTGCCACTGACCATTACTTTTTTGCAGTTCAACTGATGAGGCCGATCAAACAGTTCCCAATCTTCCGAAGTGCGCAAAAGTTTCATTAGTGATTTATGCTATCTTGACCTCACTTCAGAGGTTTCAGTGCTGATAAACGTCCCGCTGGTGTTGATACTGGAATGTGTGTGATAAAAGTAATACCAATTCTGTCCTTGCTAATAATCTATGAAGATGCCGGTTCAAATCTAATGTGACACAATCCACAGTAGATGGACATGTGAAAAATTCGGACCTGCCCCAAGATTTGAAGGATAAAGCATGTCTGCCAGTGAATGTTAACAACCCTCCTGTCATCTATATAGATGTTCGAGAGCTAGTTGGCCCAACACTTGGATATTGGATTGCAAAAGACCAAGAGGGGAAGCTGGTTGTTCTCTGTCGTAATTCAATTTTTTTTTCTTAGCTTGTGTACTAACTGACTGTATTTTGAATAGCTCCATGTATGGAGAAGCTGCCTGATCCTGAGACATTGGAAGAGCAAGAGCCTGTGGGGGATGCCTGAGGATGCACAGTAGGAACTGCTTTCCCAACCTGTTTTTAGGACTGCTCTCAGGTCTACTTTCACCACTACAATTGTACAGTACTAACCAAGGAAATGTTATGCATTACATGGGCAAAAGTTAATAACTTCCTCATTGCAACCTCGGACACTCTGCTTGATCGACATACATTATCCACCGACATTACCTGCTGGCTAGATGATCACAGGTCACGTCCCTGCTCTATGTTTCTGTGGATTCCATACATCAGCAGTAGATCAAATGAAATAGAAGGTGGCTGATGAGAATATAAATCACAATAGAAAGGTCGCACGGGATTAGACAATGGAAGTCAGGAGGGAAGAATATAAAGCTAGGTAAAGCTACATTAAGAATATATGACAACAGGGCAGAATGCAATGTACTTTATAAACCGCAACAGAATGCTGGGCACGACAATCTAATGAACGAGATGGACTCCCGCTTGCCTCCCAAGTCTTCCGAAGCTCAGGTTACCCATGAAAAGAACATAGAAGCTCAGGTGCCATAGACAGTAACCCTCAAGAATACAATTCAGAGATTTAAGGTGACACGAATCTAAACGAGTCTTCCTCCACAGCCTTCCCGTCATTTCTGCCATCTTCTACCTCAACTCCCTCGTCACCTAGGAGCCTACTCCACTCCCTGTCCCTTGAGACTCAATTCAGAAAGAAGTAAAGAAGGGTTGCTGAAAGACGTAATAAAACTTGCTTGTTTCACGCCTCGTTGCAATCCGGCTCTTGACGTCTCTCCCAACTTCTGAATCAGGGAAGAGATACATACGTATCTATGATAAATTAATCAAAATGAGGCCACAAAAAGATGTACCAACTGGAATGAGATCAGGACTCCAGCGCCACCGTGGGCCAGACTAAAGCGTTTGCGTCATAGTTACACTGTAGTAATATCGTTAGAAAGAAAGAGTGTGAGTAGATGTTGACCTATATAATTCAATTCAGATACCCAAGTTCCGACCCGAGAACTCCACATGGACAAGGCAACAAACGAAGTGGGACCGGCTGCGGTAATGGTAACGCACATCGCTGGACTATCTGCATATCACGAGTACGAAGATTTTGGGCAAGGGTTAGGTGAACGGTCAGCGAATGGTGAGTGGATTGAGTTCTATACGACTTGAATCATCAATTATAACGAATAATAAGCGATAGACAATATACCTTTCCCGATGCCCTAGATATATATCGTTTATTTCCACTCGTCTCTTTCCCTTGGCGATCCGAATGCCACTCGTGTAGACAATGAATAAAAGGTTTGAAAATTTAGTCTGTATCGGGCTAACAATGTGGACTAGGAACGTTGTCAATGTGGTGATTCGAGAGGCCGAGAGGAGATACGAATGTGAAATGGTTGGACGTGATGCCAAGGACTGCCTACGAGCGAATTTGGGCACTGGACTGCAATTTTGGTGTTGGAGAGATGACAAACAAAGGACATCGGGACGTACGCGAGTCAAGCTCGGCTTACAGGCTCTTGTGGTGGCTGCAGACAGGTGAAAACTCTGTCGGCGAGCGCTAACGATTTCCAATTGTTGGAATATCCCGTATGTAGGCATAGGTCATCAATTTTGAGGGAAATTGAGCAATAAAAAACGTACCAACACGCAAGTCTCCCCTACCCGACTTGAACACTCCACAGAAGCCGAGGCTTCTATACCTGGCAAAAAAAAACGGCTAAGAACCAAATGGAGAACTCGAGTCTTTTCAGAAACTGGAACCTTGACCGCAACGAAGGATTTGACTGCCAAAATGCTACTGAGATGGTTGGGCCATTAACGCATTGCTAGGGTCATTGGCGCGTATATGCTGGCTGTGGCAAAAAACAGTGACCGAGTCGTGTTTAAAGGAACTTTACAGTGGTCTAATCGTCGAGTCGCAAGCGGAGTACGCGGGCTCCTCTCTATCYCTCGGGTTGGAAACGAGCGATGTCTCGAAGGAGACTTCAGAGGTTCTTCGGTAAGTCACTGTCCACATACCGTCAGATACCGTCATTGTCACTGAGACAGTCGTTCACATACCGCACGACCACTACCACTCGCTTTGACGTTGCCTGGCATGGACCCCACCCCTCTACTCTATACGCTTTGACCCGGTGGTTCTCCGCCTTCGCTTTAGTACCTGCACTCAATCGAATAAGACTTCCACTTCGGTGGGAATTGCTTTCCATGGCCAAACTCCACCCCTCTCCTTGAGTCAGGTTTCAACGATCTCGAATGATTAGATGTGTTGTTGGGGGGGACAGCGGGGACGGCTAAAGGTAGTGTGCGGTCGGTCAGTGACGACGGTGTTGAAGGGAGAGGCACGGTCTATGTAGGAAAAAAGTCATCTTACCGGTGCGCAAACGCCGAACCTTGTGCTCCCCTGCTTCACTCTTCACGTGCCTTTCTCGGACAAGTCCAAAACACGTCGTCATCTCGTCATCACAGTTGATGGTACTTACCTATATATGGTCGCAATGGCCAATTCTCCCGACATCCCAAGATCGACCAAAACCTCCATACGTGAATGCTGCCATCAAAGAGGCTTTACGCTGGCGACCGGACCTCACTTAGCATTGCACGAAACGCAAATAAGGATGATCTCTACCTATAGAGGTATTCTCTTCTTGTTCGAATAGTGCTTCACGTTTGAGGTTTAAATACGGGTTACTACATCCCAAGTGGAACCATCTGAGTAATGCCAAACGTATGGACGATATCAATTGACAATCTGAGCGGCATCCCTACTGAACAGTTTGCGCCTGAACGATTTCTCGGCGAATGCGTGCAAACGAAAGCAATTGATCCGATGCCATACGCATTTGAATTCGGACGAAGGTAAGTTCTAGCTTAATTCTCTACAAAAACCCTTTCTTAGGAATATGTACAGGGTCTGCTCAGGACGATATCTGGGAGAGAATAACTTATTCCTCCTGACATCTGGCTTGATGGCTACCGTCCATATTTTTCCTGCAAAAGATGAACGTTTGAACACGGAAATGATTCACTTGAACTGAATTACTTCGGATCACGCGACCCACAGAAACATATTAAATGACAAAATACACTTCCCTAGAATTCATCCCTACTTTCCAATCGTTTTCCAACTTTGAAGTTTGAGCGCGCGATGCTTGCCGGCGCGACATTCGGCTTGATTTCCGCAATAGGAACCGTACTCTTTGTTCTTATCTGCCAACGGCTTCACCGCTTTGTAAAATCGAGCACCTGGTCTGTAACCCGAAAATACATATGAACTCGTGTCGCAATATTCAGCTCATATTTCACTCTTAGGTCCTAATGTGAGCGCACCGCCAAAGATAGAACCCTGGAAGGCCTACAAGCAGTGGGCCCAAGAGTATAGTAAATCAGTTTTTTTCTCGTATCATTGAGGGTCATCTTATGTTAATATTTATCTTTTCTTTCAGACAGTCCATTAATTTATCTCAAGCTTCGGGGAAGAGATGTCATCATCAATAATAAGCTTCAAATTGCTCGAGAATCGACACCGAAACTTGAACTATAGCTCGAGACCCGACTTTCCTATGATGGACTTAATTGGGCGACAGGATAACGTTGGCTTCCAGCAGTATGGACCCAGGCTCAAGGAATACAAAAGGCTCTTACACGATGCCCTAAGTGCTCGTTCTATCTTGGATTGGAGAGGTCCTGTGCAGAGGGAATGTGACGAATTTTTAGTCAGTCTGCTGAGGAGTCCGAACAACGTTGAAAAAGCGGTCCTGAGGTGAGCTCAGTATATCTCTCTCATATAGACTCAACTGACACTTTATGATTTAGTTTTGTAGGATCAATGGTGGTGCGATTTACATACGGACAGAAATTGGACTCGGAATACCTGCACTTAATAGAGGAGACTGCCAAGCATTCAAGCAAAGCGATGATACCTGGAAAATGGATTGTAGACTCATATCCAATCCGTAGGTACATCTTCTCCAAGCCCGCTTCAAACTAATTTCCATTTAGTAAGGTACCTCCCTACCTGGGCACCCGGTGGATCCTTTCAGATGTGGGCCGCAGACGCAAGGAAGATGTTTCGCGAGTTCACTCAAACACCAATGGAGCGGGTCAAGAAGCAGATCCAGGATGGTACTGCTAGTCCGTCGTTCGTGTACAATAATCTGATCGAGATGGTCGATTGTAGTACCCCTGAAGACGAGGCAATACTTGCAGGGACAGCTGCTAGTCTGTATTCAGGCAAGTCTTAGTAACCAACTTTCAGTGGTTTTCGTGCTCAAATTCGAGTTCATTATTTTAGCTGCGACTGACACAGTAAGGCGATGTTATTACCAGGGTATCATCATCGGCTAACTCCTAGGACAGACCTCTACAATCCTTTTGACGTTTTTCCTCACTATGGTTGTCTATCCAGAAATACAAGAAAAGGCATATCAGGAAATTTGTCGAGTTCTGGGAAACGATAGGCTTCCTGAGTTGTCGAATGAAGGCTTGCTTCCGTACATCCAGGCGATCATCAAGGAGCTTCACCGATTCAACCCCCCGTTCCCTTGACGCCCAGAAGTCCATCGGAAGATGACGCATATGAAGGAATGAGGATACCTCGAAAGTCTTGGATGTTCACGAACATCTGGTACGTATGCCATAGTCTGAGCTCAATTATCCGATGTTTACTCGGTCGTAGGGCGATGACTCATGATAAAGAAGAATATCCACTGCCGGATCCCAATACATTTTCCCCCGAACGCTTCATGGGCGAGAAAGGGCTGTTGCTGCGTGATCCTCGGGATATCTCCTTTGGCTTTGGACGTCGACGTTGTCCAGGAGTTACCCTTGCCAATACGGCAATTTTCTTGTTCATTACATGAACCTTGGCTGCATTCCGTATCATGCCTATAATGGACTCAGACGGAAATGCCATCGTTCCTCCTTTGGAGTTTGTGACAGCTTTTACAACGTATGTTGCAGGGTTTTTCATTTCTAGATTACACACTAACGTTTACTTATCTTCAAGACCTCCGAAACCTTTCCGCTGTACTGTGGTCCCTCGTTCCACAGCTATAGTGGACATAATTAATCAGTTACCTGTCTCAATTGAGTGAAAGTCTGCTTAACGAGGATTCGAATAGCAAGTGCTGTGTAGTTACAACAATGTGTGTGATTTGAATTGTTTATGATACTCATGTCT
>RCHF01001392.1:0-15123 GCA_003987895.1 Neonothopanus nambi | reverse complement strand
GGATTCTTAGAGAAGGCCAAGGAGTGGACACAGATTACACTCGATGCCACAGAGAAACCATATGAATGGGCTAAGAGTCAAATTGTTAGCGATTTCATATCTCGGTGTTGACTATTCTAACTCATGTTCCGTGTACAGAATAATGGGACAAGCATAAGGCCCAATCTGTGTGATTCCATTCTCTCAAACGATGCAATGGACCCAACTAGCGAGAAGGCTCTGATGTGTGGCGCAATGTCGATTTTGGGCGGTGCAATGGATACAGTGAGTGATACTTCGAGCTATGTTCTGAACGTTCAAGCTCTGACTCATGTGACCTTGTTAGAAAATGTCGACAATCATGACTTTTGTCATGACCATGATCCTATTCCCCGACGTTCAGAGGAAAGCGCAGGCCGAAATCGATGCTGTTATCGGTCAAGGGCGGCTTCCCTCCATCACGGACAGGGCACATCTTCCATATGTGAGAAGTTTGATCACTGAAGTCTATCGATGGCATCCCGCCACACCTCTCGGTGAGTAGTTGTATTAATGTTGCGTTTATATGATTTTTTTGTTGATCCGTATGTAAATCAAGCCTTACCTCATCGACTAACTCAAGATGACGAATACAACAATCTCTTCCTCCCTAAAGGGTCACTTGTACTCCCTAACGTCTGGTTCGTACTCTTACATTTATTTTAAGCTATTCATCCTACATGTCACATTAAATTTCCTCCCTCAGGCATATGCTCCACGACCCTAAGCATTTTCCAGATCCCTCTGACTTCAACCCAGATCGCTATGAGAACTCGGATGCCAAAATGCAGAAGGTTACCGATTTGGCATTCGGATTTGGGAGACGGCGATGTCCTGGATACGATTTTGCTCAACAGACAATATTCGCGGTGATCACTACAGCACTGGCGACTTGTGATATTCTGCCTGCGCTTGGTGAGGATGGTAATCCCATCATGCCGGATGGGGGATATACGGATCGCGGGATAATTGTGTAAGTTGCGCATTGGTCTCGTCGTAAGCTATTAGTAGCACTAATGGACTGATGAGGGTGCTTCTTAGATTTCCTACATCTTTCAAGTGGGATTTGAAGGCTCGTTCAGAGCAAGCCAAGGCGTTACTAGCTGACATCGATCTGGAATAGTGATTCTGAACGTAGAGTTGAAGTCTGCGAAAATAACTATTACGTACGACAGGACGCAAAACCACGTGCGGAGCTCGATTACTAATACTCAACGTACTCAACGTTGACAACCGAGATTCGTTGGGTTTTGCTTCGTCCCTACCTGTAACACAACCAGTTTAGTTCTGAACTAGTTGGTGAAGGCCGAAGTATTGAACTACACTACATTGTATGAACTGGAATTGAACTACATTATATAATGAAAATATTCTCAAAATATACAATGCACATAGCAGGACTTGAACCCAAGACCTATTACTTACAGAGAATGTAAATCAACATCAATCAACACAGCACATAAACCCACTGAGCCACATCAACATTGTCAAGCTGTGAGTTGTTCTGCAATATATGGCAAAGTAGATGGTGGTACTTCAATGAAATTAAGACATTGAATGCAATGAACTCAGGGAAATTGAACTAGAGCAAATTGAACTAGAGCAGGGTGCAATGAACTAAGCAGGRTGCAATGAACTAGAGCAGGGTACAASAATGARCARGATGCAATGAACTAGAGCAGGGTACAACAATGAACTAAGCAGGATGCAATGACCTAGAGCAGGGTGCAATGAACTAGAGCAGGGTACAATGAACTAAGCAGGATGCAATGAACTAGAGCAGGATACAATGATGTACTACTCCAGTTCAATTCCCTTTGGTTCAGTTCATTTCATCCTTCTCTAGTTCAATTTCAATTTTACTACTCTGGCTCAGATCACTGTAGCAACATTACATCCTACTCTAGTTCATTGCATCCTGCTCTAGTTCAATTTCCCCAAGTTCATTGCATTCAATGTCTTAATTTCATTGAAGTACCACCCATCTACTTTGCCATATATTGCAGAACAACTCACAGCTTAACAATGTTGATGTGGCTCAGTGGGTTTATGTGCTGTGTTGATTGATGTTGATTTACACTCTCTGTAAGTAATAGGTCTTGGGTTCAAGTCCTGCTATGTGCATTGTATATTTTGAGAATATTTTCATTATATAATGTAGTTCAATTCTAGTTCATATTTTGGCCTTCACTGACCAGTTCAGAACTAAACTGGTTGTGTTACAGGCTGCTCAGGTGTTGTCTCAATTTGATAAGACCATTGAACACTTAAATCTTGTTTCAGAAATAAAGTCAACATTAGAAGCCAATATCACCTCCTTAAAGGAGCACATCCAGCTCTCTTCAGGGCTTCCATCTGAAGACATCAATGGCCTTCAAAATGACATCCAGGTGACATCAGCAAAAGCCCTCCAGGCCTCTGGTCACCTATAATGGTCTGCGGATAGGTTGGTGAATCTGTGAGTCTATGAAGAAGGAAACCAGAGAGGCTATGAACTCAGTCCATTGCTCAGTATTGAAGAAATAGTAGGACAACTGCCAAATAGAATTCAACATAGATCTATAGAAGTTACATAATGGAGGTACAGGGTCTGAACTTATGATAGCATCTTTTCTCATTAAGGTCAGTCTCAGAGTGATGAGTTTAAGCAGTATTGTTTGCACCACCATAGTTTAGAAGCAGTTGTACAACATCCTCTCTCTGTGTGGATGCAATATAGGTACGCTGATTCTGTGTAGCTGCTTGAAGAGCATTTCCATAATAGCCTCCTTGAGCATTGACATCTGCACCCTTATCTAGCAGCAGCTGTACTATCTTCACATTACMCTGATCAGCAGCTGCTTGGAGRGCATTTCCATATTCACCTCCTTGAGCATTGACATCTGCACCCTTCTCCAGCAGCAGTTGCACTATTTCCACATTCTGCCTGGAAGTAGCTACTTGAAGAGCATTTCCATATTCACCTCCTTGTGCATTGACATTTGCATCCTTGTCCAGCAGCAGCTGTACTATCTCTATATTGCCCTSCTCAGCAGCTAYWTAGAGAGCATTTTCATATTKACCACCTTGAGTATTGACATSTGCACCTYTRTCCAGCAGCAGCTGAAYTATCTCCATATTGTCCCTAGYRGCAGCTGCTTGRAGAGCATTTCCATATTCACCTCCTTGAGCATTGACATCTGCACCYTTGTCTACYAGTAGCTGCACTATCTCTACATTTCCTACAKMWGCAGCTGCTTGGAGAGCATTTCCATAATAGCCTTCTTGAACATTGACATATGCACCCTTATCYAGCAGSAGCTGYACTATCTCTATCTTCTYCYSTGCAGCAGCTAYATRGAGAGCATCTCCAAATTYATTCTCTTGAGCATTGACATCTGCACCYYTGTCTAGTAGCAGCTGCACTATCTYGAYATYCCCMTYCATAGCAGCTATATCAAAAGGACTTCCMCATTCAACCCCTTTGAAATTGACATCTGCACCCTTGTTCAGCAGCAGCTGCATTATCTCCACATTCCCATTCTCAACAGCTGTATAGAGAGGGTTTTTTAATCTTCCTCCTTGAGGATTAGGATCTGCACCTTTGTCCAGCAGCAACTTTACTATTTCCACATTCTTCCTGAAAGTAGCTGCTTGGAGAGCACTTGTATGAAAGCCTCCCTCAGCATTGACATTTGCACCCTTGCCCAGTAGCAGCTGCACCATTTCCACATCCTCTGCTGCAGCAGCTGTTTGAAGAGCATTTCCATAATCATCTCCTTGAACATTAACATCTGCACCCTTGTCCAGTAGCAGCTGCACTATTTTTATATTTCCCTTTACAGCAGCTGCTTGGAGAGCATCCCCATATCTAGCTCCTTGAACATTTTTACCCCTGTCCAAGAGCAGCTGCAATGCCTTACTATTTCCTCTCTCATTATCAAGAGGATATCCATCTTCAATACCTTGAGCATTGACATCTGCCCCCCTATCCAGCAGCAGCTGCACTATCTCCATATTCTCTCTTGCTACAGCTGTGTGGAGAGGATTTCCAAGAAAGGTCCCTTGAGCATTGACATCTGCACCMCTGTCTAGCAGWAGCTGCACTATCTCCACATTCCCCTCATCAACAGCTGCTTGAAGAGCATTTCCATATTTACCTCCTCTTGTATTGATATCTGCCCCTTTTGCAATCAATGCTTTAACTACACTCAGTATCCCTGTCCTAGCTGCATAATATATAGGCTGTGCCAATTCTCCTCCTCTCCAGCTAAATTCTAGGTTATGAAGCTCTATCCATTTGGAATATGAATATACTGTGTTGTCAAGTAGCCTAATAGCCAGCTCATTTGCTTTGAAGGTGTTCTTGCCTTCTAAGCATTGAATATGTCTAGTCCAATACTCAGCTGCATACAAAGCTAAAGGCATTTTGAATTCATATGTTTCTCTTGTAACTCCATGATCACAATGCAGAAGGTAGATGATGCAGGTCTGAGCAATAAAGTCATGGGCCAGATGTACATCCACATAGAATGTTCTAGCTGAACTGGCTTTAATGTTCTCTGAGATGAGGTACTCCTTCACAGATAGGTGGGCCAGCTGAACTATCTTAACTTCACCTGAAGAGACAGCCACCATTGTAGTGCTGATGACATTATGCACAGGCCCTCCATATCTATCTTCTTTAGAGAATGATTCTGCCTCCAAATCAACTGCCATGATCTCTTGCAGCCATGACAGGGTCAATGGTTCATATGAGAACACAAGCCATTGCAGAAGATGCTGTGCTTCCTCTTTGTAATCTACATTGACTTGCTCCAATGCCTCTCTATATGTCTCTTCCAAGTCTCTTGGAAGTTGTTTCAATGCATATCGGATCTTCTTTGGTTGAGTTAGAGGCTTGAGCTTTGTTAACTGGCAGTCCACCCATCTAAATCTAAATGGAATTGGACTATTAGTAATGTGCAGATTAGTGAGCTCAGCTTCACTTACTGGCCATCAGCTCCTGCTATCAAAGCATCCTCCACTTCAAGTTTGAGGTTGGATGTGAGGTTTCCATGCACTTCAAGCTGATTACTTATATACATGGATAGATCCTTCTTGATGTGCTCTGCTTCTATGGACAGATGGAAAATCTGCCCCCCAGTAGTGACATGCAGAGGTCCTGCCACATGTCGACTGGTAACAAAGATAAAGACATTCTCTAGACCAAGTAGCTCTTCTACAAACAGAGAAGCCTTGTCCTTATCCTTGTCTGAGCTGTTGCATTCATCCATTGCATCTATGACTATATAGGTCACTGATGAATTAGATTTCAGCACATCTAGAAGAGTAGCCTTCATATCACTTGAGGAAGGTCTATAGTCACCATTATTGTTTTTACTATAGAGCTGCAGCATATATGGCTGGCTATGAGTATAATGGCCTCCTATCTGAGAGAGCAGTGAAGAGACTAGCCCCTTAAATGCTCCCTTTGCTTGGTGACGTGAATCAAAGTAGTAGTAGAAGGTCACATCTTTCAAGCTCTCAGTGTTTTTCAAGGAATCAATTACAGTTGTGCTGAAAATATTCAACTCATGGGTATTTCTCTGAGAGCTGGAAATAAGATACATACCATAGAAAGGTCTTGCCTGCACCACCTGACTCATAGTTAGCCTCATCTCCTTGAGATATAGATAATGCTGAAAAACCAACTTTTTCCTTGTAGCCATAATAGTTTACCACTTTCTTTCCATTTCATGAACCTCTCATCTTCAAGGAGCCAGTGGCCTGTACCTTCCACCCTGTTGTCATAGGCATCATTGAAGTTTGTTGATGGATCAGGAGCTCCAATCCAGTGTCTGATTGTCTCAAGATCATTCTTGGCTAAAACTAACCATAGTATTGCAGAAAATGAAGATCATTCCACAATGCACAGAAGAATTTGAATACTCACCATTCACTGTCATATTACCACCAGCTATATAGAAATTACTGTGGCTGATATTGACATTGGAGCTGCCATGGAAAAGCTCCACTCTACATGCCATGGTAATACCTGTCAGATTCTATGTTTTCTCATTATGAAAAATCAGTATACCAATTGGTTTGACCCCTGTTACCATATCCCAGACTTGGCCTCACAGTAGACATCCCATCATTCAATTGTGCTCTGTCATGATATATGCTGTGAAGTATAGAATCATCCTCTGTACAAAGAGTTACTTACTGTTCTCTGTTCATACTACTAGTACTAACATCAGATCCAGGAGCATTAAGAGGAGGATTCAGATTTGGTGCATCCATGGTGGTGGAAAGTAAGAAAGAAAGTGGTGATGTACATCATCAATGAATCCGTTGACCCCCAGCCTCCGGCAATCTGCGCACTAGTGCCATAAGGATCAGGTGCCCACTTGCCACACAATACTGTATTGGCACTGAATATAGAAGCTTGTGTGACTAAATATAGAATAATAGACAGAACTAAGTTATACAGGTCAACCTGTTTCTAAGTCAGTGTCTAGTCTACTTACAAGCTTTTTGAGCTACCTAGTGAAGTTTAAGTATGGGCTGTCCAGTCTTGTTTTATCCAAAGCCAGTGCCCGAGTAACCTCGGCATTCCAATTTCCAACGGCATTCGGCATTTGGTCCGCAGACACAAAATTTATTCCCACGGTAGACGCCGCTCGTTGCAGATATCTCTGTGGTCCGAGTCATCCACCTGACATCCACCCGATATCCACATTCATTGCTCTATCTGTCCTGTATTACCTTCAATGTTGAATTATTCGTTGGCATTTGCATGGCTTGAAACGTTTGTTTTTTGTGAGTATTCATATGGTTTTTTATCCCTTCTTGCTCTTGATACAATTCTGTTATTGGTAGCCAACGATTTCAAAGTTGATAGTGGATACGAAGTGACTTGGGTCTTCGACAACTTTTTCTAAACGTTACGCTGATGTCAGTGCTATTCCTGTCCTCAACATGTTTTTCCGAAATAAAACTCCACTCATATCTAGACCGAAATCCTAATTGGTAGGTGTCATCCTTCCTCTTTTGCAGCTTCCTCTCTTGCTGAAAACAGAACTTTAACAGGCAATTTTTCGTTTGATTGGACAAAGGATGGGGCATCGGAGGGTTCAAAGAGTGGATTGAGGTACGTTATAGTATTCTTTTCTATCCAAAAGAAAGCTGACTTAACGTGCTCCTTCCCTTTTCCTACCCCTCCTTCCTATCCTATCGTCAATCGTGCACCGACCCTCAAATCCCCACTCATCTTGCTGACCCGAACCCTTTTCTTTCTCCCTAACTACCACTCCAGTCCTACGAGACAGAGAATATAATCTCAGAAATCATCAAGTCACATTCCACACTACGGAAGAGTTGTTTCAAAATGCCACCACCACCACCCTTCGCTCTCACCCTTGTCCTCCCTGTCTCCTCTCCGCCTTCTCCATCCATTCTCTTTTCACGTGTGATTTACCTAGCTGGAAAGGAAGAAGTCATTCCATTAGCTTCACAGTTCTACGGCGAGTATCATATTAGGGTATAACCCGCAGCCCGTTTGGTTGATTTAGCCACGAAGCCTGTATCGAAAATGTGACGAAGCACTCGGTGTTGGTAGGTCTGGTTAAATTTGAGAGTAAGTATGGTCACGGACGTGTATATTATATAGGATGAATAAATGAATAAATGAAAACTATCTCTCTCATACAATGTTGTACTTCTATGGTTGATGTGAGGAGATTGGCACCAGCTGACGTGTCTTCAAGCTAGATTTATTATACATAAGACACAATTACATTGAGATTTATGTATATACACAACGTCTTTTGTATCCTACAAATCATACACAACACGCATTACGCCCATACCTCGTCCATCTGAATCACTATATTGAGCACTTCGGTGCCACGGAACAGCAGCTCCGTTAAGCAGATGTGAGGTAAAAAAACTCTTGCTCATCAGGGGTGCTGGTGAAAGGGTTAGGTAACGTAGGTTGTCGAACGTTGGAGCCTGGGGAGGTGCAGTAGATACAGCTATGAATGAGGTGGTTCTTGGAGGTGGTGGAATGAAGAAAGGATTTAAGAGCTGGACGTCGCCGGAGTATGTGAGGACAGGTGGGAGTAAGAGTTGTGTTGTGGATATGTTCGAAGAAGCCGGGAAGGCAATCGAGATCTCCAGCCGCTTTTCCTTCATGTTTACCACCAGATCGTAACCTGACTCTGCAAAACCAAAACTATCAACCCGACCACTACGACCTTCCTCCAGACACCCGCATTCACCTTTTCCTCCTCTTCTCCTCCCTCCCCCTCACGAAATTCCTGTCCACAGCTACTTTCATCCCCCAAATCCACCCACCTTCGCCTTCAAATCCGATACCATCCCAGCTCTAGGTGAAACAACCGTTTCCTCATCCCACTCTCGTCCTATCCCTCTTAACCCTAGCCCTAACGGACCAGCTAACTCATCCTTCTCCTGGACGTCCTCTTCGTCAAGGATACTGATGTAGGAGTACCGGGACTGCAAGCCGTTTGGGTTTGAGAGGTGGGATGTGGATTAGTGCCAGGAGGTGTATAGGGAGGAGTCGAAGGGGGAGAAGTAGGTTATAATTTCGAAGGTTTGGGTGTGGAAGGAAGAAAAGAAGGGTCGTTGAATCCTTTTCAGCTGACCATCCCTTGAGAGTTGACACCCTCATCCAAAGATCCTACTTTTCCTCTCTCCGTGAACTCAGCTGTTGTGTCGTAGATCGTTTTAGTCGAGAGAACTCCACTAGTGACGTGATCTGAGTCAAGTTCCTCAGCTCGAGGCCGAAGTGAAGGTACCATGTAGGACGTTTACAATGACCAAGGCTCCACATCAGGGAACGCCTCCGCATGCTGCTCTGGCCAAGAGGATGGAGGCGATCAAGGGCAGGCGAGGAGATGAGAACGGAGAAGGAATTCGGAGAGATCCACGCAGGGAGCTATCCTTGTACTATCGTGTATATCGATGAAGTATCCCCAAGCTATTGAAATTCGATGAGGTGATGAAGACCTTCAACTTCGAGGTCTGAGCGCTTAAACCAGCGTCAACCGTCAACGTCATTGCTTTCCTCATCTTCCTTGCGTCCCAATCCATTCACCGAACTCTCACCTTCTCCCATCTTTGTGTACCCCACAGCCCGACCACCCCAGAGGAGATAAGCCTGAGTGCAAGCTACGTCAAGATATACAGGTGAGTACACGTCCAACAATTTCATCGAGGATCTGAATCCAGCGGCAGCGGAAACACAGTCATTGACTTAATACAAAGATGCAACGACGTGCATGTAGCATAGATGGGTGCGAGTTATAGCCGGAGATTTTGATAACGAAGGAGGTGAAGGGGATGTAGAGAAAAAGGAGAGAGAGCGAGACATGGGAAAACCGCGAGGGCCATTTCACGAGTATATGCGCGTGTCAATGGTTAGGACGGGCAAGCAGCGAGCTGGGCTGATCGAGTCAGTCTTATGCCAGCGCTCGAAGCCGTCACCCATCTGGGTTCTGATATATTATTATAGAGATGATGAGCTGATAGATTTTCAACGAAAGCCCCACTGCGGTGGAAAAGGTAGGAAGAGGTAGGAAGAGATGATGTTGGGCCATGACTGCCTCGAGCAAGGGAAATGATAGAACAAGGAGAAATCAGATCATGGCGACATTCCGAGATATAAAAAGACTCACCGAATGTGCAGCTACGCCATAACCTGATGCAATTGGCTCGATATCTTCTGTATTCATAGAACCCCGGCAATGTATCGTCGAGTTTTTTTGAAGCTTCAGTTTCCTTGTCAGTCACAGTTGTCGGATGACGAACAGGTAGACATAGAAAACGACTCGGACAAGGAGAACTGAATGAATTGAAGGGACATGAGATTACACAACGTCGAAGAAGATTGAATATGAGCTGACCAGGCTACTATGAAGCGCTGCATCATTATTGAATGAACTACAATACATAACAGGTCAGTTAAAAGAATGAACACGGTTGGGTGTGTTATTACATACCTCATTACACCAGAAGGTGTATACACTCCTAGCCCCGGACTGAAGTTTTTCCAGGCAGTAATGCGACGTACAGACCACGCAGCATGTGGGAGTGGTGCTGCCACTAAAGAAGGGCATAGGGCAGCCTGCAGCCTTCGAATTGCTGACGACATGTCCGGGTCATAGAACAAGAATAGTGTTGTCAATAGCCGACACCGAAGAGACAAACACGAGAAGCTGCAGACTCCGTTGTGGTCAACGTCGCTGGAACGTAGGATGCATCTATGAGGCAAAATCGGTGAACTCGAAAACAGCCATCATTAAAGGTGAATGCACTCACCTACAGCATCAGCATCAGCGACTATCCGCTCCTTTCCAATGCGAAGCGTTCAAACCCACAGGTAACCAACAAAACTTCCAATCTTCCATTCATGACCCAACCACCCTCACGCGTTTTCAGCTTTCTGAGTATCCGTAGCTCAGACCAAAACAGACGACTTTTTTCACTCTTTCCTTTTGTGATAGCAGGCCGTACGAAAGCCAGGAGGAAACCAGTGGCTCAAGTCAAGAGAATTGCGAGAAAATTTGAGGAGATGTCGCCTGAGAGATCATCGTGCCGCAAAGCTCGGACTAAGAACAAAGTACGACAACAAGGAAGCGGTGGTGAAGAAAAGACAGCAAGAGTACGAGAAGGAGATCCAAAGGCTGAGCGCTCCGGAGAGAAACGATGGACATGAGTGCACAAGGCATCCGCCGTGGGAATAAAGTGTGTCTCCGGACCGACTTCTTTTTCAAGCCAATCTCTTCCACCTGGCCCTTGGAGCAAAAGTCAATCGAACCAACCATGGCTGAGGTTGGCAGACACCTACGGGAAGAGACTTTTGGAATCGAATCTCGATCGTGCTCTTCTTCGTTCTGCCATTCATCCAATCCATGGCTCCTGTAAAGAACGGTCGACTCATCTTCAACAAGATTCCTACAGGCAAAGGTGTTTTCCCTATCCTATCATCTCCAAAGACGTTCCGAGTCCGAGTGTTACTAATAATAATAATTTGCTTTTTGCATCTGTGGCGAATGTGTGTGCGTTGCGTGTTGTTGTGCATGCAGGGTTCCCTATACCAGGCCAGACGACGGTATACGATGAAAGTGCTACCATCGACTTGGACGCGGCACCTCTGAATGGAAGTTCTTTGATTAAAACGGTTGTGATGTCTATGGATCCATATATGAGAGGGAGGATGAGGGATCCAAATGAGTGGGATTATTCGGTGAGTTTTACTTGGGATCTTTCTAGCTTCAACACTATAACTCATCTCAATCATGAAAGCCTGCATATACACTCCGATTTCGAAACGCCTTCGCTTAACCTATTCACTACTTATACTACTTRTAATGTAGGATTCCCGGTTTGGGAAATGGGAAAGTTCTTCGATCCGAAAATGACAAGTTCAAAGCAGGAGATCATGTTTATGGGATGATTGGTATGAGATTCCACACATCMATCATTGCTAACGTCTCTAACTTTTGATTACCMCCGCTGTAGATTTCGCTGAATATAGTATCCCGAAAGACGTCTCAGCGTTACAGGTGATTGTTAAACATGAGGATTTACTGTGGAGTGTKTATCTTGGGTCTGCGGGTATGCCTGGTGAGTTCTACTTAGGTATAATGGTCCTTTCGTTCACGTGAACCTGAATCTTTCGCCGTATAGGTCAAACGGCATATTATGGATGGAAGGAGTTTTCTAAAGCCAAGAAGGTACGGTACATGTTTTGGAATATGTCCATTGCTTCCTGTCTTGTTCTCATTTTAGTTCCATCATTTGGTAATACTAGGGTGAAACAATGTTCGTATCTACAGGTGCAGGTCCAGTAGGAAGGTATGTGTATTGGTAGTTCCAAGTCTCCTCTTTTTACCTGCTATTCTTATAGCATGGTCATCCAACTTGCCAAAGCTGACGGTCTAAAAGTCATCGCGCCTGCCGGATCGGATGATAAAGTAGCGTTTTGTAAAGGAGTTGGTGCAGATGTGGCATTTAACTATAAAAAGGAGAGTATGGAGGAAGTTTTGGCTAGGGAGGGACTGATTGATATGTGAGTTGTGGTTTTCGTTTGTTGGTTTGACTTATTTCAACCTACTAAATAACTTCTTGCTGTTACTACTGGGGATTGCAGATACTGGGATCACGTCGGTGGACCTACACTCGATGCGGCACTTAAACATTGCACTGTTCACACAAGAGTTATTTCTTGTGGGATGATTGATCAGTATAATACAAAAGATGGAGTAAATATGAAGGTATGTATGCCTTACTTATCCTATCCCATCCCCCTCACTCCTCACTTGTTTTATATCAGCCTGCGTCTGTGACGCAGGCCAGGACGAATTCGTTAATTGTAGGATTGCCGTGTCAGTTCAGACTAAAGAGATAATACACACTCCACATAGAGCAGGCAGAACAGTCCTTTCTTACACGAAGATATCAGCTGTCTAATTTAGTATATACCACGCCGTAAGCCAGCTTGTCTCTACACTTGTTAAGGTTGAGCACTCTACCGTCTTTGTCTATCCTACCGGCATAAATAAACTTGTGGCCGTTCCTTCCTGTACCATCATGATTCCAAACCGCTCCATTGTCATCAATCACTCGCGCAACATAATGCTCGTCACCCAGGTAGAAAATACCCCGAAGTACATAGGAGTAATATATTCTGCCGATCAGTATCTGGAAGGTATGGTCTATGTAGAAAGGCTCACCTCTGTTGTTAGTAGGTTCGAAATGGCAGGATAGAATATCTGGAGGATACAGCAAGTCCTGCTTGTATACAATAGGACTTCCGCACAGATTGCATTTGCTGGCTGTGTCGTGGTACAGCTGGTTCATCCATTCTGATACAGACCCTGCTGGATTCCTGTTTCTTTCAAATACAGGGC
Source organism: Neonothopanus nambi (assembly GCA_003987895.1). Lineage (NCBI taxonomy): Eukaryota > Fungi > Basidiomycota > Agaricomycetes > Agaricales > Omphalotaceae > Neonothopanus > Neonothopanus nambi. The sequence continues at coordinate 2,206 of RCHF01001392.1, read as the reverse complement.
TGTATTGGAAATGATCAGTGCCCCGAGAGTGACCGTTCATGCACATGTTCCGTACCAGTACCGCACCGTCTTTCCGATCTTCTAGCATTTTATCCATCACCAGTGGAACGGAAGCCATTGCACCCCACCGGAAATCTCTTGGATTTCTAGCGTGCAGTCCTTGTCTGACTTGATCCCTCACGTTCTCCAAGGAAAGCTTACCGGTACGACAGAGCTCGAAGTTGGTACTCATGAGCCGTAGATATGGATTGTCTGCTGACCTAAAGCTCGCGTCCCAGTGATCTGGATCAGAACACCAGATAGTGTAGATAATAGAGAATACGGCGTCGTACGCACAGCTATTGTTGCTCCAGACAGGGCCAGACTTGTTCAAAACTCTCCTAGTGTTGCGCGCCGGTATCGACCTAGTGTCCTTTTTTCTACCGGATGGTTTCAAAGGCGACCCAGGGGAACCTACCAAGGTCTCTGTGCTACTCTCAGTATCCGAATTAGTTGGATGGTCAGGTGTGCCGTTCCTATCTCTGCTTCCTTGATCTGAAGCACCCTTCATAGGTACTGTTCCTAAAGGCTGTGTTAAAGGCTTGCTACCTTGGGCGGGCTTGAGCCTGTCCTTAGGCTCGGTGTTCTTCTTCGGTTTGGTGTCACACTTTACTATGCACCAGTCCACCTCCTCTAAGTCTAACTCTGTTAAAGGATCTTTTTTAGACCATTTAAGTGCACTGTGTATCCCGTGAGGAATGTAGGACAAACCTTTCCATGATCTGAAAGCTTTAATAAGAGCATTGTGACGTTCAGCCATGCATACCTTCATTGGTAACTTCCCTTCAAACCTTATCTTAGTTATATCATCCAACAGTTCAAGCTCTCTGTACTCACGTCTAAGCGCCTTTGAGGCCCCTCCAACTATTTTATCTGGGTGAAAACTCTGTATTATAAGAGTTCCAGCTGCTGTCGTGCTACATGAAAGTGCTGTATAGTAACCATGAAAGGTTCGACAGTGCTGCAAGTCAACGGGATTAAATGGCCTGGTTTTGCCTTGTGAAGCGTAATCCGTCATAGCAAAACAGGGTAGTACTTCCACCTGGGTTCTGGCTACGTGAACAGAAGAGTCGTCAGGTAAGCTTATCCACATCGTATTAGTGGAAGGAGACAGGGGTACCACATTCTCTGGCAGTCCTGGTATACGGATGCACTTAGGAGGACTGGATAGCTTCACAAATAGAGTATCCAGTACTCTTTGGCCTCTGCTTCCCAACTTTGATTGCCAACCGTGAACAGTACCTTCTTGCCCCTTCGTCATGCAAAGTTCTGTGGCTAAGTTAGTTCTTATCATAACTGGCATATCAAGGCAGAGAGAGAGCTTAGCTGATAAGTTGTCCTGAGACGCGCTGTCTGGCAAGCTCCACAGTATCTGCTGCAGCTTATCCGACATAACCTTAGCATGTCTAGCTTTCTTAGGTGACCTGGACCCCTCTGCAGCATTGTCTCTAACTGGCTTGATTGCGTCCTCAGAGAAGAAATCCACCAGCTGCTGACCAGTCTTGCTGGCAAAATGAAGAGAGCCTAAACGGTTGATCTCGTCTTTGTCAGCATTTCTGGCAGTAATTATAGGCACGTCCCTGAAGGAGCTGTCTAACAAGGAGGGTGCTTCCTCCATGCAACCCGGGTAGGTGACTCTAGAATTAAGGAAAGCAATGTCAGTGGGGGTACATTTTTTGTACCTCATGTTTTCCAAAGCAGTGCGAAACCTCACGTCATCTTTTGTCATACCGGTGCACCTCATATTCTTCCTTAGTATTACCACTGTAGTGAAGTCGTGCCACAGAGCTTTTCTGATGGCTTCTTCCTGCTTCCTAACTTGAGTGCCAGACCGTCCAATTATGTCGCTATACAATGCAGAGCTTTCCCCCCCTATTACAGGCAGTAATTGCGCGAAATCCCCTGCCACGATCATGTTCATACCGCCAAAAGGTATACCCTCCTTGCAAGAAGCCATGGCCAGCCTTTTGCTGATCTGGTATAAGTCACAGGCCGACACCATCGATACCTCGTCCAGGAAGATGTAGTCCACCCCGTGCAGACGCTCTCTAACAATGGGCAAGGTATTTTTGGTAGTGCGTTCTGATATACTCAGCACGGAGTGATACGTAGAGCCTCCCAACAATGAGGCAGCGCTGCCAGTGGGAGCTACCACAATAAATCTATG
>RCHF01001391.1:0-67236 GCA_003987895.1 Neonothopanus nambi | reverse complement strand
AATATTTCACTTTATATGTAATTTGTATCTACGTACTAATTCCGTTCAAACAGGTTTCGAAACTCGATAGCGATCGCGAAACAGGACTCGACAAGAAGAAAAAAAAAAGAAAAACACTTTGGACAAGCTATATGTACAGATTTCAGCGACAAGGAGGGTGATGAGCGCGACTTTTACCAAAACGCGGAGAACAGGTCAGAGGAAGGTGGAGGAGGAGGAGGAGTATGATGGTGTAAGTGTAAGTACCGTACTGAGTAGGGATTCGGGATTCGGGATTCAGACTCGAGAGTGGAAGAAAGGAAGGAGTGAGGTGGGTGTGGATCAAGAATCAGAGAATCAGCAAGAATATCACAGGAGAGCACGTATTAAATACATTACGAAGATAATGAGAAGACAGAAAGAAAAAAAATCGTAAAGAAGGAGAGTGAGCCACGCCGTACACCTATTGGTCGGTCGTGGTGCGTTTAGACGAAGAAAAAAGATAAACTGAATAGAGACCAAAACAAAAAGAAGGAAAGAGGGAGAGCAGAAAAAAAAGACAATTCCATTACGACCGTCCCATAAGATAAATACCCCCTGGGCCCCTTCCTCACCAAACCCAAATCAACTCCCAACTTACTTTTTTCCCAGCGACAAACTTCTCATCCCCTCCTCGAGCATAGACGTAACATTGCACTTCTCCTCTTCCTTCCCTTGACCCGCAGCACCAACAGCCTTAGGCATAACCCTAGGCGAAACCGTTCCGACCTTACTACCACTCGCCACAGGTTCCTCAACATCAACAACCCTAACAACAGCCTTCCCTTCAAGTACCTTCCGAACTTTATCCGCATCCCAAGATTTAGCTCCTCCCGCGCCAATACCAGTGGCAGCACCAGAACTACCACTAGCGCCAGTAGCATGAGAAGACCCAGAAAACGCATCCCAAAACGCACTTCCCAATTTCCCAAGTAAAGTCTGAGAAGCCGTAGTCGCAAGCGCAGCAGCATACATAGCATTCTGAGCTTGTTGCATCTGAGCAGGCGTAGGAGATTTCTTGTCCTTGCCCCCATTCCCAATAGGAACAGGTACCTTTCCACTAAGATTAGGCGAACCAGGTGGAGAAGATCCGATAGAATGTTTCCCAGCCAATAAAGCACTGAGAGTGCTTCCCATAACAGGCGGTCGGGAGAACTGTGAGGGCGTAGAGGATGAAGGTAAATTCGGCTTGTTGGAGTTGACGAAGAAGGCTGGTTTGAGGGAGGAGGCGAGACCGCTGAGGTGAGGGTGGTTGGGACCTGGTTGGTGGGAAGGAAGGGTAAAGGGTGAGGGTGAGAGCTCGCGTTCGAGATTTTTGCGGGCGTGAGAGGTAGTATGATGCGTGTGGTGAGGATGGTGGGTATTGGAATGGGCGTGGTGCTGGACGTGATGATGATGGTTGTGGTTGTGGTTGTGGTTGTGGTGAGACTGTTGGGAAGCCATCTTTGACCAGAGTTGCATACGATATCTATTTTGAGAAAAAAGAAATCATCAGTCTCCGCCACCTTTTTTAAACAAACGACTTACGCATCCAAAGTCTTCATCGTAAACAAATTCGAATCCGCAAACCCATCAAACCCATTCTGACTCTGTGCGGCGGACACATCCTCCTGTCCCGCCCCTTTAACCTGCAACATCGGATTCATATTCTCCTGCAACTCCGCCTTGCCCTGCACACCCGGCTCCCTCGCGGCGGCAGCAGCAGCATTAGCAGCAACAACATCCCTAACCCATTGCCCAATACTAATATTCGCCTCAGTACGCATATTCAAATCCGGCATAAGAACCGTATGAACAGGCGTAATACCACCTCCCATACCCCCAAGCCCACCAAAACCAGATTGAGACACCCCACCCCAGAATCCACCGTTGACCCGCGGGGAAGTGGGTAAGTCTTTCTGTGTATTCGGCGTGAGGAGGTTCGGAGAAGATGCCACTGCAGCAGCAGTCGCAGTCGCGCGCGCTGCAAGTTCATCCGCTGCACTTCGTTCTGGTAACGGCGCAGGCGGTGGGAGGTTCAAATCATCGATGCTCACCACCGCCGTACTATTAAGGTTAACGTCTGCCCCTGATCCTCGGATGCTAGAATTAGGTGAGGATGCACGCATTGATGTAGGTGAGAGGGGGATTGACGAAGACGAAGGCGAGTGTCCTCGTCCTTCGAGTAGAGCCCGTTTGAGGGCCGCGATTTCTTGACGTAGAGCCAAGTTCTCGGATTGTGTTGACCCGAGCTCTGATCGGATGGCTTGCAGTAGGCGGTCGCGCTCTGCGATGTCCATCTCGAGAGTGTTGATGTACTCTGGAAAGATAGGAAAAAAACCCACAAGTCAGTATAAACGAAGAAAATATCAGAGAAACTCAATTACCTTTTCGTCTAACTCTGAAATTCCTCGCACTAATCTTATTCCTCAACTGCCTCTTCTCCTTGCTCGTCATCTTCTGGAATACTTCAGGAGGCGGACGCCAATCCGCCGGCAGATCATCATCTTCATCCTTCTCACTCATGTCCTTCTCCGACTTCTTGCTCGACAAGGAAGAAACATTTTCTTTGTTCCTTGACGACGACGAAGCGGAAGCGGATAACAAGGAACTCGGTGTGGTGGTAGCTGTATGGAGCGAAGTGGGAGTAGGGGCTGCGGGGAGAGGCGTGGAGGTGGACGAGGAAACAGCAGACAGTGAGGATGAAGCAACCTTTTTAGTTACACCACCACCTTGGACTGTACCCTTACGAGCCTTTCCATGTCCACCGACTTTGACTGGGGCTATCGTGAGGGTGAGTTTTTCCTCCTCCTTGGAGGTCTTCTTGCCGGTAGTCTTGTTGGAGGTAGACCGCGCTTTCTTCGTCGGCTCCTCCATCTCTTCCTCTTGCTCCTCTTCGTCGTCGCTCGCGACGTGAGAAGGGGTGTCGACGAGCTGTGGATCGATAGCCATTGATTGCGTAGAGGCCGAGCCCGAAGCCGAGCTCGACGCAGGTGAAGAGGAGGTAGGCGAAGAAGAAGAATTGGTGGATTTGAGCAAGGCGTCTAGACTAGCGCTCATATCCACATCCCCGCTACTAAAAGCGTTGAGGAAATCGAACGGTGCGCCACCCCCAGCAGCGTCAAGTGCACTAAGACCAGAGATAGTACTGCTAGGATCAACTTTGAAGTCTTCATCCAAAAAGTTGAAGAAAGAGCTGCTGCTTCCACCGACGCCACCAAAACCTCCCCCGAAGCCAAACCCAAAATTGGAGCTGGCGGCACTCGCTGCGCTTCCTCCCAGGAAAGAGTACGGATCTTGTACTTCTGGAAAAGAATTTTGCAACGGCTGCTGCGGGGGCGTGCTTAGGATTTGAGACATGGAGTCGGAGGGGGACGAGGGGGAAGAGGCACGCGAGGAGTTGGAGCCCGGCGCTCCAGGTGAAATAGTTGCTCCAGACGAGGGCAACGTGGACGAAGATGAAGGAAAAAGCTCCGTATGAAAGAAATCTGAAATGTCATTCATGCTGGAGCTACTACTTGAGCTGTCGCCAAAAATTGGCTGCTGCATTATCGGATTATCGACAAGCATAATAAAAGAGTATTAGCTGTATCTAAGCCAGCTCAGAAAGAACTTGTAGAGAAGTAACAGCTGAGGGACGTTGGTATTGACGGAGAGTTTTAGTTGTGATAGTAGTGGTTGACTCGTGCGGTAGCGGGAGGGGGAGGGCTGGCGCAGGCGAGCGGCCGCGGTGGTTGCCGAATTTTATTCCCACGATGGGTGGGGAGGCTTACGCGGCTTCGGCGAAGGAGTCTGACAAATTCGATCTCCTTCCACCCTCTTCCATCACCCCTATATATCCCGACATTTTGCTGTGTCTGCTGTTGAATTTCAAGTCGATGTCTTTGTTCTTCGTTGCACGATGATTCCGCATGAAGTCACTACGGTAACTTAGGGTATCTTTCAGGAAACAAGAGCTCATTTGTATTGTTTCTCTTTTCGAGTCGAATGCTCGGTTGCAAGCCAAGAAGCATCCAAGTTCGCGAGCAACATACAGCATGCCATTGTCCATCAAGCCGTGAATACCTCGCTGATCCTTACCTTATGATCTAAAATCATTTAGTCAATGTGGGGCAATTGCAAGTCTAATCCCAGGCCAAAAAAGATGATTATCGGTTTTCAATACAGTAACTGTGCATTTAGAGCGCTCAATCCTCCTAAGCTTCCCAAGGTTCATCGAACATTCTACGTGTCCAGGTCGCTCACCGCTGGGGACCTCGATCCTCACCAGCTGGAAAGTTAAATTCTCCTCTTCTAAATCAGCCTTGGTCCTTCGTGGCTACACGCACACTTCCTTACCAAGTACTTATGAATGGTCTAGGTTTTGTGGCACCGGTGACCGGCTCGGGAGTTTTATCGTTTGCTTTCATCACTAATGATTCATGATGTTAAGGCTGTAACCTGCTGTAACAGATACTTCGATACCGCTTCCATACGTAGGCTCGGATCTTGGTTCCAGGTAAGAAGTCAACGTCCCTGAGAAATTCAAAGGGAAAGAGGAAGTTTTTCCGTTCGTTCCGGTGGGGTTGGGGTTGGGTTGGACAAGGTCTCGAGACTCGTTCATTGGGGTGTCATCCGAGTCGAGCAATAGTGGTCGACAAACCATAAGCAATACTTTTGAGGTAAGCACCTTGAATCCACGAGCGTTGACGTTGAGTCCTTACAGGCCTACAGCACTCTCGATTATATAAAACACTTCCGGATACTAGTACCTGAAAAAAGGACTGATACACTTCATGTTCGTTCCAGGTGGAGTTAAAAAGAGGTACATACTATGTATCTGGCTGATTCTTTGCGCCCTTGAAGTTACAGGAAATGGGAAATCTCTTCCGGTTCCGAATCGATATCCACGTACCTTCCGAGGCACTTTTAGCTTGATTGGATGTACTGTATGTATGTAAGTAATGTCGGTGGAATTAGAGGTGTATATCCTAGACCCCGAGGCCTGACGTCTTCAACCAGCTCGTAATCGATTTGCTGTACATGGGAAACAGTGGAAGGCCCAAGAGAGCTAGTCAGTTGTGGAAATGACCTCGTTCCTCAAAATTAAAGCAGCGAGCTGTATATACAGATCTGAGTTTCCCGCTAGCGGACAAATCGCTTGCTTACACGGCGAATTGCTCCCCTACAGATTCACGAGGTCAAGCAGAAGAGATGTTTAGTAGAACGAGCTCTTATACGGATATTTATTACTAATTACTGAATCGTAGCCTCGTAGCCTGGCAGTAAGCAAGTATTAGTAAGTATAAGTAGGAGCAGACGGAAGGTGCCGAAACTGCCGATCACATAACCGGTAACCGGCTCCCCAACAAAATCATTCCCCGCCGCTCAATTTTTCCTCTCTGGATGTAAACCTCGTACTCTCACCATGCAGTCCGAGTCTCCCAACAACATTTACGACTATAACTTTAACGACACTAAAAGCCCTTCTTCACCACAATTCACACTATCTGAACCGCCTTCAGTCAGTTCTTCACGCTCTGGGTCACCGTCTCCTATTCCCGAGGGTGGTAAAACATATCTTTATTACACCGAACCAGGAGCGTACCTTGCACCGAAGGAAGAATCGAGGCCACCGGGGAGACAGTCGACGGATATTTATGATTTAACGTTGTCTCCTTGGCGGGCAGCGGTTAGGAGAGTTTTGGTGAGCCGGGTGAAGAAGGAGACGAAAGTTATCGCTAGGATGCAGGTGAGAGAGTGGCTTTATATTCTTATCTCAATCTTTCGTAAGGCTGAATTCTTGGGTAGAATGCTATACGAACGCCGTTTTTGGATGCGTATTTTGTGTATACGTCTTCGTTGGGAACACATACGTTCTTCATGACTGTTTTACCTGCATTGTTTTTCTTTGGTTATGAGGAAATGGGAAGAGGGTGAGAGTCTATTTCTCTCACTTGATATGCTAAGTCGTTAATGATCTTTTATAGACTTTTAATGGTTCTTGCCATGGGAGTGTACGCTTCGTCTTTTCTCAAGGATTTGTTCTGTTCTCCGCGTCCTTACGCACCGCCGGTAACGCGTCTCAGTGAGTTTCAGGCGTCTATTTTTTTCCTTATCCGTAAGACATATGCTAACCATACTTTCAGCCATTGGTACCCACCACCTTGAATACGGCTTCCCTTCAACACACTCCACCAACAGTGTTTCCATCGCCCTCTTCTTCTTCGGCCACATTCACACCTTTGCAACCGAAGGTCTAATCACCTGGACAACATTCAACCTACTCACCATCTTCCTCGTATGGTACACATTCTCCATCGTCTTCGGGAGGCTATACACAGCTATGCACTCCTTCGTTGACTGTGCCATGGGAGTCATCCTAGGAACTGGAATCTGGTGGATTTTCACCGAATTCCCAGGGATTCCTGTTCAACTTCCTTCTGGATTGATGTCGTTGTTTAATGAGTGGATGAAGATTATACCCTACTCTTTGATACCCAATTCCGAATTCTCTCTTGCTTCAAATTCAAACACTATTTGTCTCCTCCGTGGACTCGACATGAATTCTCGTCTTCAATCATGGACTCAGCATGGAGGGTGGGAAGTTCCTCTCGTGCTTATCCCACTTTCCCTTCTAGGCGTCAATCAACATCCACAGCCTGTAGATGACTGTCCGTGCTTCGAAGATGCTATTGCCTTTGGTAGTGTCGTCCTCGGCGCGTTGGTAGGCCGCTGGGCAGTGATTTACGCCGGTCTAGACAACCTCGTCAGTCAGGTTATTATGCCTGGTAGTGGATGGGTCTATCGAGTCATCCCAGACGTCTCCGTCGATGGAAACACCCCCTTGACGAGTACAGGATTAGGTACATGGGAAAAAGTCCCACGTACACTAGAAGATATCCTCCTATGGTGGTTCCTAGCCTCGGTCAAGATGATCGTTGGGATCTTAATCATTTTCGCGTGGAGACTTATCGCTAAGTCGCTCTTGCATGTTATACTACCACCGGTGTTTAGGTTGGTAGCGAAGGCTACGGAGTTACCCACTAGGAGGTTTTATACGCCTGCTACGGATTATAAGAATGTTCCGAGTGAGTTTAGGTTTGATGAGGGGACGGGGTTGGGTGGGTTGAGACCTATTCCGAGTGTTATCGATTTACCTGGGACGGCTGGGGTGGGAGTTGAAGTGGGAGGGATTGGGAGTGGGAGTGGGATGGATGTTGGTGGCTCGACTGCTGCTACTGGAGGTGTTGGGATTAAACTTAGAGGTGATAAGGCTAGAGGAAGTGGGTTTGGAAGTACGAATGATTATACGATTGGGAGAGGTGAAGTTGATGAGAAGAAGGAAAAACCGAGAGCTGAAGGGATGGAAGTTGTTAAGCATTATGATGCTGATGGTACGTTTATTCTTTTAATTACTCATATTTCGAGGAACTTGCTGATGTTGGTTGAATATTATTTCCAGTGCTCACCAAATTCATTGTATATGCCGGTATTGCCGTCTTCGCCACTGAGGTGGTCCCGATATTGTTCGAGGTACTTGGGTGGGGTGTGAAGTCTTGGCCACCGAATGCCTGAGCCCACCTCGAGAGCTTCGAATTTCAAGTCGGGGGTCTCAGGTTATAGGAAAGCTTTGCTTCGCATAGGCCACAGGCGTTCTCAGCATGTTGCTTGTTTGGATATACATGAAATAATCTATACGTTCCGAAGGAAGAAGAACTACGTTTTACGATACAGCCCTCGAGTACTTTATTCTCACTCTACACTTTCATTCTGTTGGATATCGTTTTATTTGTAAGACTAAGTTATTGTTGAAGGATAGCCATAGGTTCTCGATGATTATAGATGCAGTGAGGCAGTTTTTAGTTGGTGCATATAGTTCCGGGTTGAGTTACAGGTGAAAAATGGCGAAGTCTCAACCTGGTGCACGACACACTGAATACTCTTAGTACTACCAAGTATCCAATGTGGTGTAGTGGCTAACATTGCTGTCTTTCATAAATGGAATGTGGTACTTGGGACACAGCAGCCCGGGGTTCGATTCCCCGCATTGGAACTATTTGTTGAATAAGAATTTCTGTTCTTATAGCACTTTTGGACACGCAAGTTCTTTTTAGATCCTTTCAGCAGTTATCCTGAGCTGAGCCATTCAGGTGACTATCAGTGAACAAATGCCCCATGTTACGCCTCGTCGTCATACATGTCCGCAAGAAAAAAAAACTCTATTCTCAACGTTTCTTGTTAAATCTCAAAGGACCTGATCTACTTCTCCTTTTTTACCTCCCCATCATCCAAAACATCAAGAATAACACTCTCCGGTGGTCCTGTCATAAGTGTAACAGCCAATGATATCGAAGCCGAAGCACTTTTCACAATATCATTCCTCATCGACCCATCATCCTCCGAGTCCCTCGCATTCCTCGTAGGAAGACTGCGAGCATCAGAATCCGAGCTAGCAGCCCATCCAGCACGATGTAATTTCTCTACGAACGAAGGAAAGAGGTCGTTGACTGTGTGAAGAGCTTCCTGGACGACTCCGAGGAGATCGAGAGGTGCTCCAGTTGAGGATGGGTATTGCGCTGAAATCATCCGTGAGACTTCGCATGCGTGTAACCACGCTTTCAGTTGGTCGGAAGAGGTATAGCCTTCTTTTAAGGCTATACGGAAATGTGGCTTTGTGCCCGGACGCAGGCATAGGGTATCGTCGGCTTTGTGAGACGGAGAGGGAAGGGGACAGATGCACGTCCCGTCGAAAGACAAGATGTATCTTTCGCTAGTGAACTTCTCGAACAACCGAGTATGGAGGACACAAGACCCCAGAGACGAGCCGATGATACAGCGGCCTATGGTGATGTTTATAGTTCCATCGCGAATTATATCAGGTGGATCGAATATACGCTCGAGTGAAGCTACCTCGGATGGGGAGCTTACTCTCGCAGATGAATTGTTTCGGTAATGCATCCAAGCAATGGTCGCACGCTGACGGTTGAGTGAACGTAAAACAACGCCACGGACAGCGAGGTAGTTTAGAGCGAGGTGTAGGAATACTAGGACGAAGAGGACACTATAGGTCGACCATGGCGTTGTCAGGTACGGCACGACAACGGTTCCAATCTGAAACAGAGTTCGTGAGTACTATTCGTGCCGTAGATGAGAGAACTTACCAGCATTCCAAACAAAACCATAACAGTTATCCTACTAGCACCCTTAGCATTCAAATCGCCGACATCCCCACTCCCTTCCAAAGGCGTAGCAAAATGCATCGTAATAGCCACCTTGGAGCCTCCTGCAGCGATTGCACACAATGCTCGGAGAGACGCGCTTAGGCAGAGGGTGTAGATTTGAAGTGGCACGCGCTGCGGTAAAAATGGTAGGGTGATTGGTGGGGGGTGTGAGAGAAGAAGTGTAGAAAGGTGAGGTGAAATGGTGTCGAGGATAATGGCTAGGTCATTGAGGACATCGGCGAGGAAACGGTAAGTTTTGGATTCGGGGAAGAGGGAGGATCCAATGAAGTATGCTGCGACGATTACTGGAAGATCATCAGCAATAACGATGGGATAAGTACACGGACGACGTACTGGTTAAACGACCAAAGATATCTTGGAGCACAGTCAATAGAAGTGCATTCGTCGCTGATGCTGACGCATTCCCTACACCATAACCTAACCCATTCCAAAAAATTTCAATAGGTACACTGAGAAGATAGAGACAGACAAGTCCGCTACCTTCTAACGTCGCCCGAGAAGACAACAGTCCAGCAAGTGAGCTGCAGAAAGCTTGGAGAGCATTCAGAATCTGATACCTATGTAGTTCAACTGAGCCAAGGGACAATTCCTCGATAGAAAAGACACACCTAAGGTAGTCTAAAACACCCTATAAGCATATTATCCCTCAACCAACGACTCGCATCGATGACGAACAAACCCGGTGTAACGCTACGGGGATATCCAGCTGGAAGAAAGGCCTTTGAAATCAACGCCAAAAGAGAGAATCTCGTCTTGGGGTTTCCTTGCTCGCAGATTCTTGATACCTAACGATCACGGTCTGATGGTAAGAAGACTCAGAGGAGATTGAGAACGCACCTCGTGTTTAGTTATTCGCGTTCTGAAGGAGCGACCTGATTCTTCTTGCTCAACAATCTGCATTGGTACCTGGATAGCAGCGTCTCGTAGATGGAACTTGCAGCGTCAGCGCGTAATGAACCTTGTAGTGGTAGGAGCCAAGTCTGGGATTGCTTGCGCAGTGCGCACCACATATATACATAGCAGGAGTGTGGAACTCAAACGATTTCAGCCTCAGCAGTCCATCTCATAAAATGGTCCTTGCTGATATGCTCTAATGTCAGGATGTTTTTGTCCCTGTTCTGTGGCATTTTGGGGTATATAAAGATCTTTCTAGACCTCCTCAACGGTACTCCTGAATTGTGCTACATATTTGAACAGTGCCATACTTGGGTGACTCGAAAAAAAAATAAATCCTGAATCGTCAAAGTAAATGCTCTACTTCTCCTTCTTCACCTCCCCATCATCCAAAACATCAAGAATAACACTCTCCGGTGGTCCAGTCATAAGCGTAACAACCAACGATATCGAAGCCGAAGTACTTTTCGCAATATCGTTCCTCATCGACCCATCATCCTCCGAGTCCCTCGCATTCCTCGTAGGAAGACTGCGAGCATCAGAATCCGAGCTAGCAGCCCATCCAGCACGATGTAATTTCTCTACGAACGAAGGAAAGAGGTCGTTGACTGTGTGAAGAGCTTCCTGGACGACTCCGAGGAGATCGAGAGATGCTCCAGTTGAGGATGGGTATTGCGCTGAAATCATCCGTGAGACTTCGCATGCGTGTAACCAGGCTTTAAGTTGATCGGAAGAGGTATAGCCGTCTTTCAGGGCTATCCGGAAATGTGGTTTTGCACCCGGACGCAAGCATAGGGTATCATTGGGTTTTTGAGAGGGAGAAGGAAGGGGATAGATACACGTCCCGTCGAAAGACAAGATGTATTTTTCGCTAGTGAACTTCTCGAACAACCGAGTATGGAGGACACAAGACCCCAGAGACGAGCCGATGATACAGCGGCCTATGATGTTGTTTGTAGTTCCATCGCGAATTATGTCGGGTTTATCGAATATACGCTCGAGTGAAGCAATCTCGGATGGAGAGCTTACTCCCGCAGATGAATTCTTTCGGTAATGCATCCAAGCAATGGTCGCACGCTGACGGTTGAGTGAACGTAAAACAACGCCACGAACAGCGAGGTAGTTTATAGCGAGGTGTAGGAATACTAGGACGAAGAGGACACTATAGGTCGACCATGGCGTGGTCAGGTATGGCACGACAGCAGTTCCAATCTGAAACAGACTTCGTGAGTCCTATTCGTGTTGCAGATGAGAGAACTTACCAGCATCCCAAACAAAGCCAAAACAGTCTCTTTACTAGCATCCTTGGCATTCAAATCGCCGACATCCCCATTCCCTTCCAGAGGAGTAGCAAAATGCATCGTGATAGCCGTCTTAGAGCCTCCCGCAGCGATTCCGCACAATGCTCGGAGAGACGCGATTAGGCAGAGGGTATACACTTGAAGTGGGACGCGCGGGGGTAAAAATGGTAGGGTGATTGGTGGGGGATGCGAGAGAAGAAGTGTAGAGAGGAGAGGGGAGAGGGTGTCGAGGATAATGGCTAGGTCATTCAGGACGTCAGCGAGAAAACGGTAGGTCTTTGATTCGGGGAAGAGGGAGGATCCAATGAAGTACGCTGCGACGATTGCTGAGAGAGCATCAGCAATGATATAACGGTAGGACAAGTACACAGAGGACGTACTGGTTAAACGACCAAAGATATCTTGGAGCACAGTCAATAAAAGTGCATTTGTCGCTGATGCGGACGCGTTCCCTACACCATAACCTAAATATATCCAAAAAAAAGATTCAATGCATACACTGGGTAGATAGTGACAGACAAACCCGCTACCTTCTAACGTCGCCCGAGAAGACAATAGTCCAGCAAGCGAGCTGCAGAAAGCTTGGAGGGCATTCAGAATCTGATACCTAGTTTAACTGAGCCAAGGGACAGTTCCTCAATAGAAAGAACACACCTAAGGTAGTCTAAAACGCCCCATAAGAATATTAAACCGACGACTCGATGACGAACGAACCCGGTGTAACGCTACGCGGATATCCAGCTGGGAGAAAGACTTTTGATACCAATCCTAGAAGAGAGAAGCTCGTTTTGGGGTTTCCTTTCTCGCAGATTCTTGATATCTAACGATCATGGTTCTGATGGTAGGAAGATTCAGAGGAGATAGAAAACGCACCTCGTCCTTGGTTATTCGCGTTCTGAAAGAGCGACCTGATTCTTCTTGCTCAAGAATCTGCATTGGTGATTGTAGAACTTGCAGCCTCGGCGCGTAAAAATTAATAAATCTTGTAGGAATTCCTTGTGGTGGTAGGTGCCAAGTCTGGGATTGCCTGCGCACGGACCACCAAGACACGTTATACTCGATCACATGACCCGTACTCTGTCGGACGCGTTTCCGAGTCTCACTTCCTGAGTTCCTCCATCATCAACTGAATACAAAGTCTTCAAGTGTCTGTGAAGCTATGCTACTCTATACACAGACTCCCACTGTGCTCATCCGGGCTTGTGCTATATTTGCAGAAGTCATTGGTTTTACCGTGTGAGTGTTCGTCGTCCGGTGTGCTTTACTCGTTCATTCAACTTTCAGTTTGTTACGTACTATTAGATATTCCCCTTCATTGTCAAGATGGCCCTCTTTTCATGCTTAATCTTTAGTAAGTCGATGTTTCCGCAGCTCTTTTTTAGTAATCTTCTGATATTCATTGATAGCAATCCTCACGACCTGACAAACCTGAGGAAACCTCCAAGACATCCAAGGCTCTTCAATGCTCAAGCTGTGATGCCGAAGATGTTTATCATGACGAATTTCGATGGCTCTGACTTTGACTTGCTGCGCTTAGATGCACCCGAGCCGCGTCGTGTTCTTCTGACCGTGCTACCGGCGACGTTTCCCGTCAACGGCTCGTGCGACCAGCTTGTCCTTTGCATAGTACTTAAGAGGAACACAGTATGCTTGTGAATCTCAGACCACACTTGAGCCTGTAGAATGATCACACTCTACGATCTTGCCTCAAAAGTCGAGGGGAACGCGCACAATCCCAATTGCTGGAAGGCTAGGTAATGATTTCTTCGTCTATACGTAGCCACAATCAAACTAAACCCATCGCTGTGCCCTTTTTTTCACAGATACAGCCTCAACTACAAAGGCCTTCCCTACAAGTCTGAATTTATCGAATACGTGGATGTCCAAGCCCTAGGCAAGAAGCTCGGCGCGACTCCTGTTTCCAAGAACCCTCGAGACGGGACGCTGATGCACACCTTACCCATGATCCACGACGACGCTACAGGCGCCATCATAACCGATTCCGCTCTCATAGCTGAGTACCTCGATAAAACCTACCCCGATACTCCGGCGTTGTTCCCAGCAGGCACACGTGCTCTGCAGGCAGCCTTCATAGAGGCATTTACAACGAAACTCAACGGAAGCGGGTTCATTCGCTTTGTCATGCCTCATGTTCCGAAGGTCATCAATGAACCTAGCTTTGAGTACTTCACCACCACGAGAGCTGCGGCGTTGGGTGTTGCAAAGTTGGAGGATTTGGCTCCGCCAAAAGAGACGAGGGAGGCAGAGTGGGAGAAGGTTAAGGATGCGCTTGGGGCCATTGATGCGTGGATGAGGAAAGAAGATGAGTGGGTTATGGGAGATAAACCCTCGTTTGCCGACTTTGCACTGGCAAGCTCTGTGATGTTGCTTAGAGGTCCAATTGATGGCACGATGGATAAGGAGTGGAAGGATGTTATGAGTTGGCATGGTGGAAGATGGAAGAGGTTGGCCGAGAATGTACAGAAGTACAGCGCTGTTCAGTGATGGATCGACAGTGTATGGTAATCATATTGATTGTGAACCTTAATAAATTTGAAATTTATACAGCCTTTAGGACGTGCTTGACACAACAGTTCATTCTAAGACTTGTTTTCACCCTCGAGAACGTTGATAAGGTTCAATATTTAAATCTTTGGGTTGTTTGGGTTGGAACTTCTGAGAGCATTACGGTGCTGGACCAGCCCTAATGCGCTTTGCCTGCCGGAAAAACGCGTCTCACCTGAAGTTGTGGCATGTTCAACTCGCTCATGAGCTTCACAGTATTCCTATTTCCCTCGACGTTTTTTTAATGCTTCAACACTGTGAAAGAGTACCAAGCCGGCTAATAACAAGGCACACGACATTGGAATGATAGCTTGGCATATGGTACGAGGCCCTTTATGCATAGCAGAGGATGACTTCATAGGAATTTGATGTATCTTGCGGAAATAATTGACGATATCGTAGAAAGATGGTTGGATGTTGTCGAATGAATTGATTTTGTATAACAAAGCTCAACAATTTACAGAGCCCTAAGGCACCAAGGAACTATCTGGAAGTACACCCGTCGGTTTAAGCTCAAGTCTGATCATCAAACAGCCCGCGGCGTACATTATCCACGGAAGCCAAATTGCGTTTTTCATGAGGCTTCTAGGATGATAATTGATTCTAGGTAAGGTCAACATCGATGGGTCGAGAACTTGGACGGTGGTCTGACAGCTTATCTGTCTGATTATAACTAGGCAACAACTAGATTGTTCCTGCAGAGCTGCAGAGCGTTGCCCGGTGCTCACACGAGCGATGGCAAACTTTACGCGGGAGATCAGACCCGCCACTTCCGCCCGGCGCTTAGTACTACTGGTCCCGCCGCCATCAGGTTCTGCCATCGGTTATGTTCGCGATTCATCTGGGACACCGATGAGGAACACGGGTAAAACTCCTTAATCTAAGTACCTTGCATGCTCAAACACTTTTGATATGAAGCCCTTTGTTGCATTAGCGGATCTATACGTGGGGTATTGGTGAGAAACAGGGAGCACTGCCCATCACTTGATGACAGTACTCGTACAGCTCCCTGTTCGATGTTCCCATGTTTATGTATATATAGAACGCTGATCTGCCGCCCTTGGTTCTTTTAATTGGGCGCTGGTCGTCCTTTGCTTCTTGTGCTGCGGCTTCTCTTCACTTTCGTTGGTACTCCTCCGGGCGGGGAATCCATCTTGACCTCATGTCCGATTACAGTCCTTTGGATACACATTACACTCCAGTGGATATTTACGTGTATGAGCCTCATGAACGGGACGGTGTCATTGTAAGCACGTTCTAATCATCTGTCGTAAAGTTTGCCAGTCTGACTGACTTGTTCAGTGTCTTGCTGTGACCGGGCTAGTTTCCCTTACAGCGATATTGTATCTCTTGATTGTTCGTTGGTCTTTTTGGTAAATCTAAAACATACTCCTTAATACTGAGTGCAGGTAAAAACACCCAAGCCGAGGACCTACCACCGTACACATTTGTTCGGTTACCTAATGTCTCTCTTACTTGCTAATACGCTGCAGGCGGTTGGCACAGTAATGGGACTTAAATGGGTTCTCCATAAAGAAATCATCTACGGACCTTTCTGTAGTGCGCAAGGTTTGTTGAAACTTTTCGTTGATGTCGGGACTCCTCTCTTCCTAATAACTCTCTACTTCGCTTAGGAGGAATAAAGCATGCTGGGAATATTTCCACCGCTCTATGGTGAGTACAGTTATCACGAGCACAGTATACATCCGTCTAATCATCTTCTTAGGTCTTTCGTGATCTCAATGCACTTGTTTAACCTACTTTTCTTGCGCACCGGATTGACGAAGTTTGTATTTTGGGTCACTATTGTTCTTGGATGGACTGCTGTGGTAGTGATTGTCACATTTGGACCCACTATAGTTGAGACTCGCTCACAAGGACCCTACTTCGGGATCTCTGGACTTTGGTACGTGAGCCTAGAACCTTTGATGCGCAAATCAATGACTTGGAGGAATGCAGGTGCTGGATAACGGGTGGATATCCTCGGGAACAAGTATTTCTGGAGTATTTCCTTGTGCGTATCGTATAGCCAGACTGCCTTACAGTGTTACTAATGCCCTAAAGTAGGAATTTCTCTCTGCTGGGTTGTCGATCATTCTATATATCATCGTAATCCTTCGTGTCAGAGGAAACTTGTGCCAAATCAATGGCAAATGGCGTCTCCGCTTTGTACCACGGGGCGAAAGTTGGCAATTGGGCTTCAGTAGAGACCTTATCGACTCGACGATGCTGAAGTTTGCTCACGGTGTGGTTTGGTTCCCAGTAAGTATTACCGAACTCCCAGCCGGCGTTTCTTTTTCTGTATCACCTCATGTTGATGCGTTTCTGAATAGGTCGCGTACACCATCATTCTCATCCCTGTCACTATCTTTCGACTGAGCTCGTTCGCGGGGAACTTTGTCCCATTCGGTGCTATTATCTTTTCAGATGTTGTGTTCAACATGACAGGTAAGTTCTACTTAGACAAGACATCCTTATCAACGAACTTACGATAAATTGCAACCAACAGGACTCGTCAATGTCGTGCTTCTGCTGAACGTTACCTGCCTTTTCCCTGATAGTTCTACGCTTCCAGAGTTCAACACTAAGCGAAACAAACGTCTAACTATTTCGTTGTGGAGAAGGGGAGGGGTTACTCCGTTCACGTTGACAAGAAGCGATACGGCAGAATCCTACACACGGGAACGACAGGCTGTCCTTGCCAGCCGATCGGGCTCTATGAGATCTCTTGATAGTGGAACCTCTACGAGCTCGAAGAGGGAAAGTGTAGATAGCGTGATGACGGGGGAGTCAAGTAAAGAGTTGATTCAGAAGGAGTGAAGCCGATATTTGGTCTATTTTATTTATTATGTATTCTCTGTTGCCGGCAACATATACCGCACGCACATGTACTATGATTGTATCATACCTTGTCTCATTAGCTTCTGGATTTGGTTCCATAAAGAATATACATACCCGTCTAAGTATATCTTCTCCGTTATTAATAGTTGTTCCTTTGCTATTCCTGCTGGTAACTTGAAGTAATGCATTCTTGTAGATGTGCATCTGTAAGCATTGATATAACAGCTGTGCTCCGCCGCTATCACCCTGCTAGTTTTTGATCTAGGAACGCCACCAACGCTTCAGCTTGGGTTCAGCACCAGAACTGATTTTGACATGCAATTTGATGTGCGCCGCGACCTTGATATATAATATAGGACTTGATTAGCATCATGCTGTACAATTTGAAACCCTCCGTTCCGTTTTACATCGGTCCTCTAGGAACATATGTATGAGCTGGTATGAGATGGGTAGCAAAGGTGATCACACGAGCGAAAAGGAACGAGAACTCCAGAGTAAACGTGATTACAATTTCTACATAAAAACTTAAAAAAGGACCGAATTTGGATATAAATGGCGCAGTATCATGCTATAGCCTAAGCACTTGTTTTTGGGATTGGCGAGTCGAATTCTATGCCATGTACCATGCTCAGAAGCACATCCTTATCATGAGATTGCTCGACTAAAGAGCGTAAGTAGCCGGTCGCGTTTTTGAGTAACTCCTTTGGAGTATCAAATTCGACCTTTGCATAGGTTAGCGCTATGATCTTCGTCTATGTATATCAATTTGAATCAACTTACTATTTTTCCGGCGTCTAGAACTATCTAAAAGCAAGAAGATGAATGATATACCGAATTAGGAGATTCTAGCACGCACAATTCGGTCTGCATCCATGATAGTTTGTAATCTATGGGCGACGGTGATCAAGGTCGTGTCTCCTGTTAGTTGGTTGCGGAGAGAAGATTGAATGATGCTGTCGGTTTTGTAATCTGAGTATGAAGTTTCAGTACTACAATTAGCTGATTCCTTGCGAGATGTGCGATACCTATTGCTGAGGTAGCTATATACGAAGTACCCAATATCAGATACCTCGTTTATGTGAATAGGGGACCACAAACCTTCGTCCAAAATCAAAAGTTTACTCTGCCGTATGATGGCCCTTGCCAAAGCGATGATTTGTCGCTGACCCATCGAGAAGTTTCCGCCTCCAGCTGATATAAGAGTATCCAGGGTAATCTTGTCTTGTTCAGGAATGTCGTCCTGCAGGGCCGTAAGGCCAGCCGACTTCAGTGCCTCATTCAAAGTCAGATCGTCATGTTCCTCAAATGGGTTCAGATTCTCTCTGAGTGACCCAGATATTAAATCAGGCTGAAAGAAAAGGAATACATGAGCAGTTTAGCAGGTATACTTCACGAGCTGCGCCCTTACCGTCTGAGGAATGATTGTAATTTTCGATCTCAGGTCATCTAGGTTAATAGATGAGGTCAAGAGACCATCGTAAAATACACTACCCATAGTATAGATGCATCTTAAAAGCGATAGTGTCAACGAGCTCTATGACAATTTGTTCATCATATCGTCTATCTTGGAGTATGGCGTACAGTTTGCTCACCTTACCCGAGCCAGTACGACCGACTGTAGTATGAATAACATCAGGATCTCTAAAGGCAGATGCGAATCGAACGCCTGTGACTTACCTACTCCAATCCGTTCTCCAGATCTTACATGGAACGAGATATTATGTAGGACTTTCGGTCCATCTGGAGAATATCTTGCACAAAGACCTTCAACCCGAAGGTCTCCACTAGAGGGCCAATACGCAGGAGGCCGACCCGATTCGGTGGCCTTGGGTTCTTGTTCGACGTGTAAATAGTGTTCAATACGTTCCAAGCTACGAAATAAAGGTGTCAGTGGAAATAGTGTCATCTTTAGCAAGCTGAGTGGTATATACCTGTTGCCTGTCAAGCGGTAAAGTCAGTGTCTGGAGAGGTATATGTTAAGAGAGACGTACTTCGCGCTTCTAGGGCATTGAACTCCAGAACCAATGCGAAAATTGCCATACTGAATGATACTGAGACGAAAGTGAGCGATAATCAAGCCTTGCAGCATTGTTTCGCATACCTGCCATATTCAAGGAAAAACCTGTTACGGACGCGGACTGTTTCAGATGGTACACAAGGTACCATGCCAAGGATGCTGTGAAGAACGCTGAGAGTATTTGAACTCGCATCGCCATCCATCGCTGAAGATTGTTGAAAACTCGCGCGATTCTCGAATGTCGGTCAGTACGAGTTTGCATTTCTTTAATGAAAGTGTTTTGGGCGCCATAGGCACGGATGGAGGCTAAATTTGAAGGCTGTCACGGAATGTTGCAGGTATATATGTAGCACAACGACGTACTCAGGCCTGAAATTGTCGCGCCAAAGCTATAGACATTCAGAGGTAGAGATGATGAATGAGACGAAAACTTGATGTAGTGATCACTCACTGTCCCAAAACTGGTGCCTTGGCAACAGACATCTCTCGCTTGACTGACATCTGAGCTTTGAAGTAAACACTACCACACCACGACCCGAGTACCAGCACGACCAATCCAGGAAAGATAAACAATGGAGAGTAGAGTAGGACTGCTGCTAATCTCATAACCAGTCTCACTGAGACGTCTACAAAGTTACGCAGCTGGATAGGAATTGTAGTATCCACTGTCGGTATGGCATCAAATCGTTCATAGACTGAAACCTTCAGAGTTGTAGAAACAAACTCACCTGAGTTTATGTCTTGTGTAGAGCGTGTGATGATCCGCGATACAGGAGTCTTGTCGAGCCATCTATAAAATTCCTCAATAAGAATTGGTGCTACCTGAGCCATGAGGACTGACCTCATCGTTGAACCGAATACAGAATCGACTAGCTGTCGATGAATAGAGTTCGACGCCCGAACAGTGCCATAGATATACACAATAGTGGTGAAGCAGTTGATAGCGACGGTCAGAGCAACGATACCCGCTGTGGATGATGTCAAATCGTCAATCCGCAATGTTTTGTCGAAGTCAAACTAAACTGACAATATCCGCCAAGATATCTATGTAAGTGTACATAGTAAGTTTCAGTGGTGACTAACATGAAGGAAGACCTACAGGCTCACAGGAACTTGTGCGGGATCTTGAGTCTCATATTGTGACGCCCAATAACCCAGATACCAAGTCTGGAGGATGTTCGTAAAGGAGACCAAGAACACGCTAACCAAGTATGAAAAGAAGAACAGGAATACGTGGTTCCCGCCCAATCCAAGAGCATAGAGTTTCACTTCAGCGATAAACTTTCAACATCCATGTATGATCAGCAAGTTGCGAATGACTCGGACTTACTTGCAGGCCACCCAATATGCCCTTCCTGAATTTCTTCCGCCACGACGAGCTTACCATCAGCCATGTTCTTGCTATCAGCTGGTGCCGAGGTATCTACTTCTTGACTATCTGACTTTTCAGTGACTTCGTCGGCATCAATAGTATCAGTTTTTGAAATAGTACACTCTTGAGATACGACGCGACCGTCTTTTAGTGTTACGACGAAATCAGCGACGGGACGGGCCAGGGCAGTGTTGTGAGTCTGGTAGAAGTTTAAGTTGATGGAGCGAGCAACATGGCATTGAAAGATATAGCGTACCACTAAAATCACAGTTCGGCCCTGGATCAACTCTCCTTTAAGACATTTTTCCACTATCCACCGAGAAGTATGTACACTAAACCCAGCTTTTATCAATTCAAACCCTAGAGTAAATTTTGTGAGACACACGTACTCCAATGCTGCAAAGATATCGTCCAGTAGAAGGATTTGAGCCTGGGAATAGACAGCTCGTGCGAGAGTCAAACGAGCTTTTTGGCCACCGCTCAGTGTTATACCCTTTTCCCCAACCTCTGTCAAATCCCCAGCCTCGAAAAGAGATAGATCACGCTCAAGTCCACATTGGTATAGAACCTCTTTGTAGCGTGTCTCGTCGAACTCGGAGTTGAATAGAATGTTAGTCTATCAGAAGTCCATGAATGTATCAGTAATTGGTGAGTTTATAGCGCCTCGAGGGCAAGAGGGAGATTTCAACTCTACTTTGATAGTTTCATTCTGAACCCAAGATTCTTGAGCAGCATAAGCAACTCCTCCTTCTCGCGGAAGATTGTACCATGATTCCGAGTCGGAGTCAGAAGGTATGAAGTGCATTTCACCTAAGATTGTCAGTTCAATGATAATCACGAATCAGAGTATAAGCAAAAGACCGACGTACTTAGAAGTGCAAGAAGCATGGAAGTCTTCCCAGATCCAGTCGGACCTGTGATAAGATTGATAGCATTCGGTTTGAAGATAAGTCGTTCTTCAATCGTCAAGAAAAACTTTCGCGTAGGTGTAGTAGTAGTTGAGGAGTCTGTGACGTCGTTTGTCCAAGAGAAGGTTGCGTTATGGAACCCGCAGTCCTTCGTTGGGTTTTCAGTATCATCCTGAGTCACGGGATTTGCATCGTCGGAAGACTCCTTCCGAGCCAACGAATCGGTGAACGAATCGAGAAGTTCTGTCTGTTCAAGAAGTAAGCACTCAGACCAGTATCGAAGTAGAACTACAGACGTTCGTAAGAAACTCGGTGATGCGATCCATCGAAATCATTGCGGTGTACATCCGATTGATGTTGATAAATAGCACTCGGACGTGTTTTTGTAGCTTCTCAAAGACGACTAGCGAAGAAAAAACCTTGGAGGCCGTAAGATCTTCTTTCATGATGAGTGTCTAGCACAAAAATGACCGTAAGCGATGAATTGTATGGGCATCTGAAGCAACGAACACTAACAGGGTATTCAGTAAGTAACTGGATCATATAGCCATGAAAAGGCTTACTAAGTAGCGAACGTCCCGATTACAGACAGAAGTGGAATGACAAAGCTGTGAGTAAGGAGGTCGAGTTGAGCAATCAGTATAGCCACACTTCAAGGACTACTCCGCCAAACTCACTTCACTAGATCGCTAAACATGAGGAATATTTTTCTCTTGGTGAGAACCCTAAGTTCATCATCTCTCGCCACCGAGATTCTGGAAGACATCTTCCGCTCCCATCCGAATAGCTTGATCATGCGGAGAACACTCATGACTACAAGGATCAAATCAACGTCTTGTGCAATGAACGAGTTGAAGAGCTTACTGTCGGTGAAGATCTGGACTCTATGATCTGTTTTCCTCATCCTTTCCAGGAAGAGCCGTCTGCCAATATTGATGATGCGGCCTGGAATCGGGGCTAAGACTACCATCAAACCAAGTCCAACGAAGGCACTAAACGTTGAACATGATACATAAATCATCAAATCATCGACGTCAACGTTCGGTGTCACGGTTGACACTCACCTCCACCCCAAAATAGCATACAGAAAAACAGTAGACAGCACAAAATCAAGAGGCCGATTCACCACCAACGAAACCCAATTTCTCAATTCCGATATGTTCGATAGATCAGTCGTGACGAGGTTGTTGATTCTTCCAGCGAGATTTTTCCCTCCGGTGCTGCCGCGAGATTTCTTCCCAGTAGCTTTGGGGGGTGATTTGGCTGTATCAACTTGTGCTTCGGCTTTGACACGGATTCGGAGAGCGTGTTCAAAGACTAGTTGGGTTATCAGGGCTTCTAATTGGACTATCGTTCGAAGCTGTTAAATGTTATTAGTGAGTAATCTGGTGTAGTAGATACGAGGCTAAGGAAGCAACGTACAGCGACTCGAAGGTACCACTCCTGAGACGCAGCTACGCCTACTGGGCTAGCAAACAGAAGGAGAATCCAAAACCACGACCGGATGTTTGTCTCCTTGCCACCAGGCTCGAGGTACCTGACCGAGATGGAGAGTCAGAGCATCCCAGACACCATCAAAGGAGAAAAAATACCTCAAAAGTCTATTAACTGCAACTGGAGAGCCCATGCTTGCAAACGCAAACACAGCCATCGCTACTGTCATATGGACCCACTCGTTCCGGAATACCCACAGAAGGCTCCAAGCCATCGATCGTTTCTTGGTGCTTGCGTAGACATCCAAAAACTATATGATAGTACCTCTTCTCATTAAATGTTCATACGTGGAATGGAAGCCATATACAACATACGGGAAAATGCCTCTCTTTCAGAACCTCGGAACGATCAGAGTCAGATAGAGGAGGGAGCTGATCATAAGGGAGATGAGGCACTCGGTAGGCCTTGAACACCACGGGATCCAGGAAGAAGAAAAGAATTAGGGAAAGGATAGATGCTGTCTGTTCGGGATTTGGGTGCGGCATTGGGTGCTGGAAAGAACAAGGTGTTAAAATATTGATAATGATATGGTACAACAAGTATCTTTACCTCGAGGTCAACAGGGGTATACGCACTTGGAATGGAGAGTGGGATAATCACGGCAAGGACGACGAGCAACGCTATCTTTGCCCAAAGAAACCCACCCTCACAGAGGTCCAAGGGTATCTTCCTGAAAGTCACTAGAGGGTATACGTCGCGGAATCCGTATATTGCCAGCATAACCAGAAGTATGCCATTCAGATGTCTTGTGAGAATGACATTCCAGCGTTGCTTCGCAATAACAGAGGAGACCGAAAGGAACACGGTGTAAGCCTATATATTGAGTGTGGATCATTGAGAGTAATTCAACAAGAACAGGCTATGCATCTTACAGAGGTCACAATCAAGCTGACACCGCTCGAAGAGCGCCAGGACGAACCGACGGAGTCGCTTTGGGGCCCACAACCAGCTTGAAACATGATTGTTGAAGCAATGGATAGACCAAGAAGTGCTGTACATCCCAAGATACGAAGGTACTGGTAAGTCGTTATCAGTTTTGTTGTCTTGCTCGGAGGAGTGCCCAAGAGCTCAGAACTCCGTCCCTGGTTAGTATTCTGAATTCTCGAGTAGAGCGCACACATAATGAGGACGGAGGCTGAAAGCGCAGCTGCATAGCCAGCCAGTTGTAGCATCCTGCTGAAGATGCGGAGCGGCGCTTGATAGAGGGGAAATTGCCAGCTAAAAAAACGCAGCATGTTAAGTATTTCTCAAGGTCCTTGTTGTCGCCGTCAATGACAAACAAGTGCACTGATGTCCTGACTGGCGAACACGGTTCAAGCGCACATGGTGGGGTCGTTATCTGTGGCGAAGACGACTCGTGATTGCGGTCGTCTTGACTGCCGTCAATTACGGCCGGGAGCGTCTTGTCGATGTTCGCCGAATCTGATACGAACTACTCTGTGTCGAGAGCTGAATTAAAGGCTCTCACTGATACCAAGCTTATTAGAATGATCAGAAACTCAAAGCATTTAATGCAAAGAAAAGACTGAACTTACAAAGAGCTTTCTGGACAGTGGACCTCTAATTCTACAATGTGAGGGCACTGGACGGTGAACGCAGCAGCCAAGTTGAGATAAAACTTCTATAAATAGCATCATCTAGACGCGCCCCCGCGCGCACTATGACAACTGATTCTTCATATTTCTACCAATACATTATAGCGGTAGGGACAGTCATGGAATGCTCCTTGGTAAGCAGTATTCTCAAGCCATCGACACCGATAACGACAGAAATGAGCTTAGCTCAATGTGACCGTGGCAGCGCCAACAATGATATCGATAGGCCGTGTACCCGGTCGACGTGATCAATTCTATACATACTTAAGTATTTGCGACCCAACACATTGGTGAGCATCCGAATGGGTTTCGCAGCAAACGTCAGCGCGACTCGGCGGCACGAAGGTGGGCAGTGAGCATGAGATTGAATTCAACGCGGACGCCGGAAGTATCATGATGGCGAAAACGTTAGCGGCACCTGAATGCTGTTGTCAGAATCAAGCTCATTGATGTAGATAACGCGAAAAGCGTACGTATCAATGCCCATGACGGTCTGTCATCTGCTCCCCAAGCGCAAAATCTAGGCCGCCATATGTGATGAGTCTCGATGAATGTTACTGGCAAGGCTACGCGAAGCTGAGATGGACACCGTCCGTTTTCTCCTTCATCCCTACCAGCTTCCTCGTCAATATTCAATGGGATCGTGTGAACTGGGAAGGAGAAGATTCAATGACATTACTATCATAGAAGGGGATGTGGTGTGAACTTACTGGGGTTCCTTGAACACTAGTAGACTAGCCACCAGCGTTCCTCATCACCGGTCTTTCTTCGACATCTCTGGTCCGAGCTAGGTGAAGACGGTCAGAGACCGTTAATGGATAAAAAAAGGATCCTGCGTAACTCACCGAGTACTTTCAAAGGTGGGTGGACACGTCCCAGATCATCTCAACGCCAGGAATCTCCTAACTAGTATTACCAAGAAGCGCAGAAGAACCATAACGTTCGAGCTGGTGCCATTCTCGACCTCGACCAACATTTGAAATGCCTATGTAAGAGAGGGCGACCAAAAAAATGTTACCAAGGAAGAGCATGGAATTATTGGGGTCCGGACTCACTATCGATACTGTTCCCTTCGTAGTTTCCTCGTCGAAAGCGAGTGGTATAACGAAAGGGCATCCATGGTGCTCAGCTCGTCCTCCACTGTTCCATCCGTTCGATGAGAATCGAGACGTCGCTGTCGCTGTCAGAAAGCGAAGAGGTCACAAAACGCTGTCCACTGTCTATGATGATGCCAAGAGGAAACGAATCAACTCACTTGCAGCGTTTTGCTTCGTGATCTTTGCCACCGCAGCCAGAATTAGAGAGTCCAACGACGTTGAAGGCAAGAAAGAGAGAGAAACATTGATGGTACACGAAAGAAAGGTGGCTCAAGCGCGGGGAGCGCTTACCAACCAAAGTGTCGATGGTCGCAACGTACACTGATTCTGAACCTTTCTGACGAAGACCTCCGTCGTTGTTGATTCTGAACTGAACTGAGTCTTAAGCTTCAAAGCTTCAACGGTCAAAGCTAGTAGGTGCAAATCATAACATTGGTGTTGGAGATCAGACTATACATCGTTAACGACACAAGTAGTAGATTCTAGAGACGATGCAATCAAATAAATCCAAAAGAAACCAAGGAGAACACAAAGACCCATTCAAGAAAGAATCAAAAAAGGTATCAAGAAAGAAATGAAGGACGACTGCAAAGAAAGGGGGAAAAGACAAAAAAAGAGAGAGCTACATATAATCTGAACATTACAGTGTCACCAGTACCCCATCTCATCCAAAAAACGCGACCATACCCCGCCCGTACTTCGAAACCGCCTCCGCCTCGTCCCTAAACCCGTACTTCACCAACATCGCAACCAACCTCATCGGGACTTCCTTGATCGTTTCGGAGCACATCGTCCGCTGAGTCGCCGGATTCTCGCCCTGTGACTCATCTCCTTCCCCATTAAGGGGAAGAAGATGCTTCGATGCATCGCACTCCTTAGTCCAAACATCTCCACAAAGTACACACAAGATCCTAGCCGGGATGTGGAGACGGATGTGGTCGAGGAGGTCGTCGAAGTTGTGAATCCGCTCTCCACATTGACCCCAAGGGCACTGCCACTCATCCGGCGGCAGGTTGTAGGTTTCGGGATTGAAGACTATATGAGGCACATGAACAAGAAGGAAGTGGTCGATGAGGTCCCCGGGAGTATCGAACTGCTTCAGACACATCTGAGGCGTAGTAGGGTCAGAAGAATTGACACTCTGCATCTCGCAGACCAGGTCAGGAGAAGTGGGCTCGACCACGTAGAGGAACGGCCATCCGAGTTTTTCGAATATGGGCCTCTCGAAGACCCATTCGTTGACGCCGGTGGGGCACGGCTCGACATGGACGTTGCCGTTTTCGTCCATTTCGACGTAGTCCTCATCCTCGTCCATGGCCGCGTCCTCTACGGCATCGGACTCAAGGGGATGTCGACTCGGAGACGCGTTCTCCGAACCCTCTAGGAGCGGGTAAGCGACATGGCTAAAATAGAAAAAAATCAGCTCTAAGTTTACTAAAATCATGCATAGGTCATCTTACGGGAATGAGCCACCGGAGTGGTCTGCGGTGAAGGTGTCTGAAACGTTGGACATGATGAACTGTTAAATATATGATTAAGATATGAAAGACTCTTTGTTTAGGCAAAATATGTACTCACAGTGTGTAAAACGGAGGATATGAATATGTTATGGTTATGATGATGAGTTGGGGTTCGCGATTGGATTATGACGAGAAGCAGTCGAGCGCAGACGGTTTATAACGCTCCTGAAAATTGGGCCACATCGTCTGCAGTGTACACCGTCCTTGAACCTAAAATAGGTTATGCAGTCGAAGCGCGAAGTGACTCATGGTCATCATTGGTCCACTGTTCAACGTTCATTGTTCGACGCTATCTGCGTACCCTGGAGCTGTCAGAAGGAAGAGTCTGGAGGGAGGACATCGGACGACGGTGCAGATATGATTAAGAGGATATCATTGTCAAGTCGCAAGCGATACCAAAGCTCGAGTTCGCATTCAATAGTGGCCGACCCTTATGGATTCGAATGTCCGGACTCGCGTGGACACAGACTGCACTGGGACTGCACTTCTCCAGCTACTAACTGCACAGGAGTCATCCTGGTCGATACAGGTGTCTCCGGGGACTTCTGACCAGTTCGATGTGGTCTGGTCAGAGACAGGGCCAAAGCTGACCTCAGCTGAGTACCAGGGACGGTTGAGTGAAAAATAGAGTCTACAAAGACAAACTCAGCACGTATCGGTTCGAGCAAAAGGGTAGTCCACATACCGATCTAGGAGAAGTAATTAGAGAAACAAACATACATATTCGCCTCAACCCGCATCCAAAATGACCCTTAGATCTGAGAAACACCTAATCTAATAAGCTGTACCGTCACCCGTGCCAATGCTAGAAAATTTCGTCTTCCTCTGCCTCAGGTGGACCCATTATTCTTGGTCCTTCGTCCCTGTGTAAAACTCTGTAAATTGTCAAGTATTACTATAGAGTTGTAGAGTACCTTCAGACGAAACAATATGTTGGTCATGAAGCATGTGTTTTATTGTCTCGGTTTTCGGGCAAGTCTCGGGGCGTTTGCTGTTTGGGGCGAACCACGAGCGCTTTAGGCGACCTGAATCACAGAACACGAGCCGCCTTTTTTCAGGCCTTTTCTCTTCAGCAACCACCATACATTACATATTATGGACTCTCCTTCATGGTCAGACGCTTTCCGTGCAGCGTTCGAGTCCTGTCTATATTGCTTCAAGTCGCCGAATGACAGCGACGTCGAGTCTTTACGTCACTCAGACTCTGTCTCTCGTCGTCCACGTCCACCCCAGCATCTCGAATCTCTATTAGCTCCGGATACAGATGCGGAGACTGTGTCTCTGCATTCTAACATTGGAGACTCAAATGGAAGACGAAGGAAGAAAAAGAAGAAAGGACCTAAGAATACGAAAAGGATAACATTGTTTGGATATGATCTATTTGGAAGACGAACGCAGGGAGTTTATCTACCAGAGGACGAAGATGAGGTGGATGAATTACTCGGAAGGCACGGTCAAAGTCGATCGAGGAGGACGAGCGGAACTTCTTCGTCTTCTTTGACATTCGACTCTGATGCTGCGCCGTTAGACTCTTCGCAGCTCACCCCAGCGCAGGTCGCTGAGCGTGCGAGGGTGCAGCAGGTGCATGCGGAGGAAGAGGCTCGAGCGAAGGAGGACAGAAGGAGGAAGAGAAGAGAGAGAAAGGAATTAAAGAGACTTGCCCAGGCTCTTTCGAGTAGTGCTAATGCTAGTGCTGAGGAAGAGTTTGAGGGGTTTCAAGGAAGCGGAAATGGGCTATTGGATGTTGGTCGTGGGTATCCTGATATACCTTCGCCCTTCCAAGGACCTGACTCAGGTTCAGGTTCAGATTATCTCGAGACACCTACTTCACCATCCAAGCACACCCCAACTTCTGCGCGTACACCTGACGACGAAGCAGACGACTCAGCGGATCTAGACGGGGTGTTATACACTGGACGTAAACCCGGCTCTGGAAACTCTAACTCTGGCGGAGGCTCAGATTCACGTTTATCTCTTTCTGATACTTCCAGTTCACGTCCTTACCCTTACCATCCCACTCCTAGTCCTACCAACCTCAACACTTCATTAACCCCATCAACGGAACCCTCGAACCGAACTAAAAAGAAATCATCTAAATCATCCTCATCCAAATCTAAATCAACTAAATCCCGCTCCTCCGCTTCCGCATCCTCCTCACAAACTCCGTCTCTTGCTTCACCCACTAGCCACATGTTCTCCACCTCCGCCTCCGGTTCGGGCTCACCGCTCTCTGAGGGCTTCTCCCTACCACTCCCTCAGGCCTCTCCGTTCAAAGTAGAATTCGATACTGATAGAGGATTTCCTAGCACGGGGCTTGGTGGGGTACACAGGGGATTTAAAGGGAGTGATGGTAACGCACAAAGTGGGGCGTTTTTAGCAACTAGGGAGGGAGGCGAAGTAGATTTCTAGGGGGGTGGGAGGTATTCCCCTGATACCCGTGCTTCAAGCAGGGAGTTTCTTGGATCTAAAATGGAATTTACTTGTACTTGATGATCTACTTATTTTGGATACTGGCGGCCAGGTTGGAATTTTGTGTATCTTCGACATTTGTATACCACTTTTTCGTTCCGCGTATCTCGGACGAATTCATGTTCTCCCTTCGTTATACTATAGACAATTTATGTACTTCTTTAATAATGCTTTCCTTCGTGCACTCTATGACCATATGCAAGTGGCAAGCCAATGCCTCAAGTTGGCGGATCCTCTCTTCAAGTTACATGACACGAGAAAGGTAAGTATAATAGTACTTTTACATTAGAGCAGACAAGTACACTCTACAACGACAAAAAAACTGATAACAAAGGTAGAGAAAAACCGAGCTCTCCAAGACACTCACTCCTCCATCGCACTCCCATCATCGCTATCATCATCATCACTATCACTCTCCTCCCCTTCCTCAACCTCAATCTCCCCAATCCCAATATCATGGTCCGCACCCACATATGAATCACATATAACATATAGCTTCAAATCATGTTTCCCTTTATTCAACGTAAACTCGAGCTTCACGTTCAACGCCTTGGAAATCGTCACACGCTTGATGACTAGAAGTTGTTTGGTGGAAGGTTCACCGACGACGAGCCACCAGTTCGCCATCTTTTTCGCAGGGTAGAATGGTGCGACGACGGTTTGGGATGTGTCGTCGCTTTCGTCGTCCTCGTCGACGTCCCGGGATAGGGATACTTGGAGGGTGATGGGGGCACCTGCGGTGTAGGTGCCTTTTACGAGCTCGTGGGTAACGTCGAGCGTTGGGTAGGAGTTGACAAAGGTTGCGACGTCTTGCCTGGAGGATAGAACAACGGATCAGAGACAGTTGATGGGGAATGAAAGGCAAGGGAACGTACATCTGAGCAGAAGTCATCTGTAATAACTCTGTTCGCTTGTCATCCTCCATCTCCATAATATCATACACCGACTCAATACCAGCCTCCGTACACCGTTTGATGACCTAATCAAAACTCATTAGCACAAAACCCAGCTCAATAAACCAAAAACACCCACGTCAGGCTCGAAATGCGGGATCTGCTTCAAAGGTGAATCCCTATCCCAAACAGCCTGCACACACATCTGCGCCAAATCCATCGCGCCCAAGGCATTCAACCACGCATTCGAACTCATAACATCCACACAAGCCGAAAGTAAATTCAACACCTTCTCCAATATCAACCTCTGATCCGCAACCAGATCCGCCGGAAGCTGCACACGACTGAAGTGCGCTTGGAGCAGCAAGAATGTTTTAAAGTGAGGCGCTTCGAAGTTGACGGAGGAACCGTCGAGTTTGACGGGGAGACGGTCGTACAGACGTTTCAGGAGGTGGTCTTCGTGGCGACGGATGGGGACAATTTCGAATTCGGCGGAGGATGAGACAACTTCGAGCAGACCCTTGAGTTTGGTACGCTCCTTTAGCGACAGGGTGTAGACTTCGACCGTTACGTCTAGAGTGAGATAGTTAGGATCCGAGGAAGGTATAGTTATCAGGTATACCCACATGAGATATTGTAGTATGCTGCAATCATACCCAAGTTCAACGGACTGACGTCCATTTCGTCTTCTACAAGTAGCACGTGCGTGTAAGCAAATATAAGAAAAAGCAGAAGAACTCGCCAACTTACCAATAGCTATACACTTCGAATTAACGAGGTCGTTGAGAGTATTCTCGACGAGCTCGGAAAGGTGGTCTGACAAATGTTGGTGACTGACATTGTGCAGATTGTAGTAATTCGGGTTTTGTGTCATCCGGCGGTAGAAATAGGTCCAAGTCAGAATATCCTAGAATAAAAAATAAGGCTCTGCCGGATTAAAAACTGGCGAACCAACATACCATAGCATCTTGCTTATTCTCGATCGTCTTCACCGCAATCTCCGCCAAGAAATAATCATGCAACGTAGTCGGCAAATGACTCTCAATAGGGAGACCCTCCGCAAGGAACTTCTTGTAGAATTCCTTCTTCGTCTGTTGACACATGAGCACACAACGACTGCGCTCGTCCTCCCTCGGTCGACAGGCCCGCCCCATCATTTGTAGTACGCCCATGACGGGATAGTCGATGTAACGATGTTCTTTTCCCTCGTAAAATTGGACGCCCATGATAATTACCATGTAGCTTGCAACAGGGAGGGACCAGGCAGTATCCTGAAGAAAAACATCGAGTTGGTTAGTTGTCATAAATTGAGAGAACAAGTACTAACCTTCGACGCGACCAGAACTTGCACAGCCCCACTCTCAAACAGCCTCTGTACAATCCTTTTATCCTGCCGATCCAGCGCCTCATGATAATAGCCAATCCCGTGCCTAAGCGTCTCCTTCAACCCTTCGTCACTGAGATGATCCAAATGCACCTCAAGATCCTTTACATCGACGTTCAGGAACCGATCAGAGTCTTCGTCCGCAGAACAGTGAAGAAGCAGATCATCGACAGTGAGTCGACATTGTTTCCTTGAAGGCACGAAGATAATAACAGGCTTGGTGGGTGAGTACTCGGTGATGG
The DNA here is from genome assembly GCA_003987895.1 of Neonothopanus nambi. NCBI lineage: Eukaryota > Fungi > Basidiomycota > Agaricomycetes > Agaricales > Omphalotaceae > Neonothopanus > Neonothopanus nambi. Next base: position 35,423 of record RCHF01001391.1, on the reverse strand, counting down.
CGAGGTACGCGGGTTTAGACATTGCGATCATGAGGGATGGGAAGTGGGGGATGGTGAAAGACTGGAGGTGAATATCCATGTCGAGAGGGCGGGCACTAGGGCAGAAATGAGCGCGGTGGATGGGAAAGGGTATATGTGAAACTTACCTAGGGGAGAAATTGAAGATGGCGTGTGAGGGAGCACCTATCCATTCACCAAGGTCTCGAGCGTTAGCTAACGAGACACCACAGGCGACAATGCGAGTCTTGATTTCTGTTTGCGCAGACACGTAGCGCGTGCGAGACAAGATGACTTCGTAAGTTGGGCCAACCTCTCCACCGACGAGATGCACCTCGTCTGCAATGAGAAGCCCAATGTTCTGCACATTCTTGCGCTGTCTCCACCTCCGTGAAATGACATCCCACTGTATCAAGCATGAACATTAGCAAAAACATCTTGAATGAGAAATGAACCAGTAATACGCACCTGTGAGGGCGTACAAACAATAACGTCACCCTTTTCGAGCAACCTCAGATCTGCAGTAGTCTCTCCAGTGAAACTAACAATCTCCTTTCCACCCTGAAGTCCAGAGAACTTCTCCTGCCACTCCTTCACCCTCATGTCGACCATCTCCTGGTATGGCTCAATACAAACAGCACGGGGCCGCTCGCGTTTGCTCCACAACCTCAGGAGAGCAAACTCGGCGCAAATTGTCTTGCCGCTCCCTGTAGGAGCACCAATGACGATGTTCTCGTCTGAGGTGTAGAGCGCCTGGAAGACTTGTGTCTGGATCTTGTTGAATGTATCGATAGTGGAAGAATATATGTTCTCGAACTCCTTGTTGTGCAAAGCAGAAAGGGGCAGAGGTTGGAGCTCGAGAAGGGGTGTAGGTGCGGGGAACTTTTCTGGGAGGATGAGGTGCTTGAAGGAGATAGGAAGTCTGGTCTCGGAGTGTAACCAGCGATCAGAGATGAGGGAGATGTAGTAGTTTGGTGGGACAGGCTCGAACATGGGGACCGTAAACGTTACGATATGTTCGTCTTCCGCGTAGCGTTGAAGAAGGACAAAAGTGTCATGGAAGAGGACGATCTCGCCGTCGACGTCCTCCACCACGATCCAGAATGTTTCAGCTCCGCCGTGTATTTTCTCGTCCCATCGGAAGTCGGGGATAATTGAAAGCTCAATGCGGAGAAGTGAACGAGTGATTGGCTGGACTTGAGCTGTCAATCTAGGATGGCAGGTCAACAGGTAAACGTAAACCAAAAGACATTGGGCTTACTGAAGTTTAGGGAAGTTATGTACTAGCCGGTGCACTAGCCGACCAGCATTTGGCATGCCGATCAACTCTCCAATTTCGGGAGGACTCTAAAAAAGAGAGAAAACTGTTAGAAACGTGAACCGAAAAGCGAAAGGTTAGAGGCTCACCAAATCGAAGTAGCGATACCACGGCTAGGAAGCAATTATCCATGAGCAGTGAACCATTAGGAAATTAGATATTTACTCACAAACTGCTTGCCTTCGGCCTTCCGGACAACCTCAGCAGGAACACCCTTGAACTGACGCAGCGGTGTCATCGAACCCCACCTGCAGGAGTAGACGTGTCAAACTAGGAACAAAGAAAAATACGAATGCGTGCTTACATTCGCTTCTCGACCATCTTGCAAAGCTCGAGAGCAGCCTTGGCAGGTACCGCCCATCCTCGCTTCAAGCATATCTCGAACATGGCACGAATGATACTGTTCAAACACATTAAATAATCGAATACGATAAAAGAGAAAGAGGATGTAGCTCACCGGCCTGCAGACTGCTGAACGAACACCATATCTGCGACGAGAACGAAACCTGAAAATCAAGAAACGTCAGCACAGGATTCGAAGAATAAATTATATCTACACTTACCATCGAGTTTCAGCTGTGAGATGTATGCTTGTAAAAGAACATTGATCTTGGCAGCCGGTTCCTCGACGCTCTCTTTGACCGGGATGGGAACTCGCTCGAGAAGTTTTCCGAGTTCGAGTTTCTCCTCTTGACGAACCTAAAGACGAACATTAATACGCCACAGCCAAATAAATCGGCAAAGTACATCACCGGAATAAGCTTAAACTCATTTGAGAGCGCGAAAACTCGGAAGAGCTCCAGCATCGACATTGTTGGCCTTAAGTGCTGATTGTAGACCATCATCGAGTTGTAGGTCACATAATAATGTGAGGCTATTCTGCCTAGCTCTGTGCTCTGGAATCGACCAGACGAACGTTCGTACTTGAGCAACTGGCATTTCTCCAGGAGGACAGCCGCTGAGTGGATAATGTCCGCGCGCTTCTGAATGAGTCCGACGTCATCTTCTTGATAGTCAACGCCGACGCCATACAACCCTGGAGATTTCAGCATACGAACATATCTACAGGAAAAGATAGGGATCTCAGGACACACTCACGATTATAAGCAAATAGGGACTTACAGATATGTATACCCGAGCCATTGAACTGCCTCATCCCGATTCCGGATGGTCCCAAGGACGATTTCAGCATTGAGGTTATCCGCAAGCTTCGCAACAAACTGTGATTCAATGGGAAGCTGCTGGTTCAACAGACTCAAATAGTACTGCAGCTCGGAGTGATTCGTGATGATGATACCTTCACCGAAAGTATCATATTGAGGACGCCCAGCACGACCAAGCATCTGAAGTACATCCTGTGAAGATAACTCCACCCAACGACCCTTCTCCGGATTATATATTTGCGTACCCTTGATGATAACGGTGTGCGCAGGCAAGTTGACACCCCATGCCAGGGTCGCAGTGCAAACGAGCACCTGCACGGAACCGTCCGCAAAAAGCTCCTCCACTAATCCACGATCCTCCCTCGACATACCAGCGTGGTGAATAGCAAACCCGAAGGGAAGAAGATCCCGAAGATTCGGGTCCTTGACATTGTTCGCTTCTTCCGTCAGGATCTCCCTCGTCGCTCCGTCGGGTTTCACGAACTGCGTGATAGTCTCCTTCTCCATAGCCGTATCCCTGAGGTATTTAGCCGTCTTCGCTGTCTCCTTTCTAGAGTGCACGAAAACAAGCGTCTGGTTCTTCCCCGCCTGGTCAAGAACCTTCTCGTAGCAGACTTCGTTAGTGACCTGATACCGTTTGATGGCTTTCTTCTCAGTGATACCTATGAACTGCTGTTGCAGCCCACATGGCCTGTAAGAAGCATCGAAGTAGAAAAGACCCTTGGATTCATCGACGCGAAGGAAAGTGGCGACGTCCTGGTAGTTCGGCAAGGTGGCCGAGAGACCAACGAGACGCACGTACTCTCCCGTCTGTTCCATCCTCCGAATCGTCCTCGCAATGACACTTTCCAGCACCGGACCTCGGTCGTCGTGAAGCAGGTGGATTTCATCAATGATGATAAGTCGTACGAGATTGGTATAGCTGGTGTCCGTGCTTTTACGGGTGACAACATCCCACTTCTCAGGCGTCGTGACAATGATTTGAGTTTCCGCAATTTGTGCTTTCGTCATTTGGGAGTCACCGGTGAGTTCACCGACTTTGATACCATAGGAGGAGAGACGAGAGCTGAAGTTCCCCACCATTTCTTGGACGAGTGCTTTCATCGGCGCTATATACACGATCTTGAAAGAGTCGAGCGAGAAAGCACCAGTCTCTTCGTCACGCCATTTCGATAGCTCGTTGAGAATAGTGAGCAAAGCAACATTAGTCTGTGAATCAGGAAAATGAGAAACTCGGATGTTAAAAAGGGATCGAATACGTACCTTTCCGGCACCAGTAGGAGCACAAAGCAGGATGGGCTCATCGGTACCGAAAGCAATGGGAAATAATTTACTCTGCACACGATTGAGCTTAGGCACTGTGAATGCATCCCTAGCCCATGCAGGGAGTTCTGTGATAGGCACGAATTCTCCTTCTACTACTGGTTTCGACTTGGGAGCTGGGACATGAATTTCTTCGTATCCCTTCTTCGATCGCTTGAAAGAGCCCTCTGGAAGTTTGCACTTCTTATTCGACATCAAATGCCCACCCTGACTGAAAGCCATGCTCTCCAAGTCCACAGTTCGTTTAGGCTGAACAGTTGATCCTGGAGCAAGCGTCGCTTTCTTGGAAACCTGAGCCTGTGCAGGCTCGTCAACGTCCATAGCGTCAGCGGCGCGCGCCTTCGCTTGTCTGTCCCCAGTAAGCTCCCTCAATATCCAACCAACGCCCTTCTCCCGCATCGCAACCTCGACGTTGACTCGCTCGTCGGCATCACTTCGCATGAGCTTGGTGCACCAGACGATAACGTCACGATTCTTAAGGAATTTCGTGGTTATGTGGAAAGATTGATAGTCGAAGAGTTCCATGAGCTGGTTCTCGCAGTCACGAAGACTTGACTCTGAGCCAAGGATAGAAAGGACGGAGGCGGCTTTGTCGGCGGCGGTAACAGGGTCGGGATAGACTTCGGATATCTGACGCTGGACCCAAAAACCGTCAACAGCATGTGGAGAAACAATGTCTTTGTCGGCTTTTTCCTTCTTGCTTTGTGAGGATTCACCACCAATGACAAGTTCCTCTTCGCCAATTTCTCCACCGTCAGCAGGAGAGTCCTCAGCAGCAGCATCCTCGTCCTCCTCCTCGTCAGACTCATCTCGGACTTCGAAACCCTCTTCGTCTTCCTCCTCCTCTTCCTCTTCATCAAAAACAACTGCAACCCCAACCTCGTCGTCAATCTCCGCATCCTTCCGTTCCATATCCGGATCCACCATTGCCTCGTCCTCACCGCCATAGTCGGTGATTTTCTTCGACAAATTGACAAGCTGAGAGAAATCTTCACTAGACAATGGCCCAATAACCTCCTCAATCTCCTTCTTCTTGTCGAAGTCTTTCATGCTCTCGTTTTTCAACGTTTCCAACACTATATCAGCTGCACTCCGAACAATGTCTTGGGCCTGCCCACCGAGTGCTGTATGGACAGCAGACAGGATGAGTTCGTAAACTTCGCGGGTCTCGGCCGTCCGAGGACGATATGTAAGTCCTTCAACATCCTGCGTTGCCTCGATGATATCTGCATAGCCAAACGTGTTGGTGGTATCGGCCTTGCGTTTGGCCTGTTTCTCCGAAGGCTCCTGGCGGTCCGCAGCTTTTTTCTTCTTCTTTTCAAGGTCTTTTGGTGCCTGCCGAACGACCCGAGAACCCATTTCGCGAGGGTCGATTCGACCAGCTAAAGAAGTTGGCGCGCCATCTGGTTCCTTGTCTCGTCGAGGAAGAACTGACCGGTCAGCAGTAAGAACGAGAGAGGAGATAGCGCCATAATTGTACTGAGAAAGGTCCTGCTTTTTACCGGACATCGTCGTCAGTGAAGAACTCGCGAGCAGACGAGCGCGAACTGAAACTTTCACGGAGCCGCTGATGTAAGCATTGACTTGGGTGAAAAGGGCCAAGGCGCTCGTTCAGCTGCGGGCGCCTGTTTTCTTGCTCTCTTTTGAACGGTGCTGCACGCACAGTCTTGTCTCTCTCTCTCAGACGATGGATTCTTGTGATAACGTGCGAGGTATTTGATGAGTGCTAAGATGCTTTTGCTTTCCAAGGTTCCTTGCCAACCTGTTTTCATTGAGCTTAAACTCACCAAGTTCGTTTAGCTCTAATGGTCGATTTCCGGTGGTCCTTGTCACTACATAGATTCAGAGTGTAAACAGTAGCAAAAAAGAGCCTCGCGTTACAAGACTACATGGACGACAGAATAAACCACGGCATGTCACGGCGCCCATCGCTGATAGATAAATCCTGACACAGACATTCGGAGGTCTCGAGTCAGCGAAATCTGATCTCCTCGCCCTTCGTCCTTTCTCCATCCCTCCACAGAATAGACATCAGAAACTGCTATCAGCTATCATCATGCAAAGTGCCCGTAGTACATGGAAGAACGGACTGTTCAATCGCTTCAATCCTTGATTCGTAACGAAGTCTGAGTCTACGAGCCTGGTGAGTACGTACTTGATAATTTAAATCCTTTGTAACGCTTATCCACATTGAAGGTATTTGTCCCACGAATACCGGCGATTTACGCTACTGTAGGTCGTAACAGACTCGGGCTGTATATCCTCGCTCAGAGAGCTATGCAGTAGAACTGTCCGCATATTCGGCTTTACCTTTCAAATCAACTATAATGGGAAGCCAAGACCGTGGATATCAGACTGCTCGATATCCTTCGTCACCCCTGGTAGTGATGAATATTCTTCAATTCCGCCGATCAAGTATCAGCGCTAGTGTTTGTAAGTCAACACACTGGAATGAATGCTACCCTGCTTGTTTGCTTACATGGGTGCCTAGCTTTCTGACTCAGGATGAGAGACAGCTTGAAGCTATGTGCTATGCCATTTCAAATGCTAAATGAGTACTTTACATCCCAGCTTAGCCAAAGAAGGTACGGGCACACAGCGCTCCTATGTATTTTGTGTGTAATTTAAGTATATTCGCTAATAGGGTATATCAACGTCCGATACCGGGGGTGCCATCGAGGAGAAAGATATATCGTAGATTGAGGACGCGCCACCTTCATGGTTCTACGATTTAACATTTCGGCGCCCTGATCTCCTTCCAGTATCACCTATACATTGAAAGAAGCGAGGTACATGAAATTATGACTCCGAATACTGCTTTCTCTAATCTCTTTGTCATGCAGCCTTTAAAAATTTTCGGTTTTGACGTCAAATTTTTAGGTCACTCAACTTACCATTTGGAAAGGCCGGAGTATCGACTAATATATAATCCTTCGCTATCTGACTTTCATGGAACCATTCCTTTCCCATCTTCTTATTCACCCAATCTCGACCTCGACTACCTGCTGGACATTTTAGAATGAGACCATTAGCAGGTGCAAATTCCTCAGATAACTTCGTGAGTACGACCTGCCTGAATTCAATCTAACCACTCCCTAACATCGCTACCAGCTCATATCTCTTTCTCAACACATTGATCGGGGTCTTATTCATCTCCCATCATCCTCATGCTACGAAGCTCAGCAATCAATCTATCACACCCTCCAGCAGTCTTCTCTTCATCCCAAATGCCGCATTACTCCTCTTACGCCTTCGCACATCTCCTCCATCCTCGAGACCGCGAAGGAATATAATATCCACTTTGCCGTGAGCTCTGGCGCGCAGATGTCTTGGGAGGGCGCTTCCAATATTGACGGTAGCAACGGCGGTTTTACGATTGACTTGAGCCAAATGTGTTCAATTGAGTTCAGCGCAGAGGAAGGTATCGCCCGACTCGGTCCTGGCGCTAAATGGAAAGACGTTTACTATGCACTCGAACCTCACAATGTCACCGTAGTGGGTGGACGGTATGGTGAGATTGGCGTTGGTGGCTTCTTGCTAGGAGGTAGATCACCTTTTACTCACTATAGTGAAGCGGTGTACTTATTCGGGTTTTTCTATTTAGGAGGCATTAGTTTCCTCTCGCATCAACATGGCTTCGCTAGTTCCTCCATCGTAAATTACGAGCTCGTGCTGGTAGATGGGCGTGTGGTGAACGCTAACGCGAAAGAAAACGCTGAGCTCTACTGGGCTATGAGGCTTGGAAGCACCAACTATGGTGTTGTCTCCCGCTTCGACGCCAAGGTACATCCTCTACGCACCAAAGAGATATGGCGTGGAATGCAAACATATGGTCTCCCTGATGACCTCAAGGAGAGAACGGATTATCTCTCTCAAATGCAGGACATCCTAGCGACATTCGTCTCATACGTTCCTTCCCTTGAACACGACCCGAAGAAGCTAGTCGCACTCACCATGGGATCCAACCCCGCAACTACAACAAACATCCTCAGGTTGACCTACACTTACCTCTCCCCTACACTTCCGAACCAGCTGCTTCTCTCAGACAAGCACAATTCTACGACTGAGTCCAGTTCTCTCCCCAAGACAGAAAACCCAATCGCTCTCACGAGCCTAGTAGACATCGTCACTGAAAACAGAGGCTCCGGATACGTTGGGATGCAAAAACGCGGAAAATGGTATACGTGGACCATCAAAGACGACACTTGTTCTGCCAAATATCTCTCAGATCTATACCTTCATGGTGACGAGCTCTTCCGGCCTGTCGTACAGGGAGCAGTCGACTCGACACAAGTTATAGATGGCGCGCAATGGATGCTTATTGGGCAGCCTCTTTCACGCTGCTTGGCCAAAGCCTCTAATTTAGTCAGCGGCGAGTCGCATCCATACAGCAGTACGTTGGAAAACGCTTCTTCGGATTTAATGTGTGCGTATTCTATGTCTATTCTGACGTTAACAATCGACTGGTCTTACGCAACCTCTAGTGATGGTACTCATTACAAAATGGACCTCCTCCAACGACGACGAAGTGATGGAGAAACTTACAGTAGACCTCGGACGTTGGGCTCAAGAGACCGCACGCCAACGTGACATTTTCCACCCGTTCATGTATTTGAATTACGCTGGTAAGGATCAGGATGTTTACGAACATTCTTTGAGCCCTGAGAGTTTGATGAGGATGAAAAAGACGAAGGAGATGTATGATCCGGAGGGTGTACTGGATTCGCTCTGGGAGGGAGGTTTCAAGCTGAAGCACAGTGTTTGATAGCTTCTCTGACCACCATTCTATATGCTTCCATTTGTTTAGACTACATACATAGACGATCAGAGAAACAACAAGTCCGTCTTGTCCACCCACTGAACCGAGCGTCGACTGGAAGTTGAACGTTGAACGTTGAGTACTTGAGTACTTGAGTCTTTAAATTGCTCCGGAAAAAACGGGTCTCATCCAGACCGCGTGGCAGTGCCAAGTCCATATGCGGGCTGGTTCCAAGCTTCCAGCTTCGTCTTGCAAGCCGTAGCGTGAGGGAAAGCAAAGGAAAGGTTGGGCTGGGCATGCGAAACATGCGCGGACGCGGGACGCAAGGGGTCGCCCGCTGGGTGGGTGGGCACCTTGCGTCCTACGATTTCTTCCCCTCACACATGGCCAACACAATTCTGCCTACTGAGCTTACAGCACTAATGTAATCGGTCTGAGATAGATGCTCTATAGTTTTCTGGTAGTAATGTGATAGGCCACTTGAGATATAAAGGACTGCGTGCTCATTTAAAACTGGGTATAAGATTGGTCGATGAGCTGCGACTAATTATCATTGAAGGTTATGTTAAATACTGGAAAGGATTCTGCAAAAAACAGGAACGAGATAGACTAATAAGTGTGCTAAGGGAGGGCTGGGTGGGTGAAAGAAAATGAGCGTGATGTGCTAGATTGCTGCGAGGAAAGCTGCTGAGGCCAGCGCTGACGCGGTGTTGAGAACAACGAAAGGCTGGAAAGCGTGGGAACTCAGACTCACCGACTCTTGCTTCGCTCAGCTGGAACAGGCGGAGCTTCGTAAACGATCTCCGCACGGTCGACTCCAGCTTCGTCTTGCAAGCCGTAGCGTGAGGGAAAGCAAAGGAAAGGTTGGGCTGGGCATGCGAAGCATGCGCGGACACGGGACGCAAGGGGTCGCCCGCTCTCCCTACCACCAATGAGACTGCGGGCGAACTACGACCGCCAGCCCAACCCACCTTGCTAGGCCTGCGTAAGGTTCGCCAGATGTCTTGAGGCCACTTGCTCAAATGCTCGGATGTACAGTTCAAATGCTAGTGATTTCCAACAACCGGCAATCCGTACAATCTCAGCACTAACCCCTTTAGCAAGGTAAAACGATGCACCGCCAATTCTGAATGAATGACCGAACGAGGTACCCCATCCGTTGCTGCCTAATATATCGTTGATGCGTGCCATAGCTGCAGTCTTGGTTGCAGGGCGTATGCAACCTTTGGAGTCACGCCATGAGAATAGAGGGTCTGCTGCTGCTGCGGGGGTGACTTCTGCCATGTTAGCTAGTGCCCTCAGAGGACAGAGAAACTCGTCTTCTTGTACCAGAAAAACTTCTTGGCTTTCTCCTGGTTTAGCTGTTTTGGCTGACGGCAGTCTAATTTTCGCATATGTACGCCCATCTAGATCAGAGCCAAACGAGGTGTCTTCTCTGGTTGGGTGAAGGGTTGGTTTGAATTCCTTGGCTGCTCGTACTGATACTTCACCGAAACGCATGAGACCGAAGAAGGCACATGAGCACATGGCCCACACGCAAGCATCGAAGGATGATGTAAGATCTAGGGATGAACGTAGTGTGCGCAGCATTGCCAGGGTGATGGGTGGACGAGGTGGACGAGAGCGCTTCCCAGCTTGTATGCGATTCAGGCCTCGCAGTGACCAATTGATCCTCTCATGGTCTTCCTTTGATAATGGGGGTGGGAAGCCTTGTGCGAGATGCCATGCCCTGACTCCAGCTAAGTACTTGCGAGCTGTGCTCACTGATACTGGTTCGAATGGTGTGAATGGATGTGAAAAGAATATTGGATTGTTGGGGTCTGGATCGGTGACTACCCACAGAGCAAAGGAGTGAAGGAGTGAGAAGGAGGCCGGTAGGCGCTGCTCTTCTGGGATGGTGAATATATCACAGAAAAGGTGAAATTTGCGTAGCGCTGAACTGTATCCTTCGTTGTCCTTTAGAGATGTGTGCGATGCGAGATTGTAGAGGCTAGTGAAGAAGCTTGAGTCGATTATGAGGTCTGTTGATCTATTGACCCCTTTCCATAGAAAAATGCGTTCGGCTGCTGCGCATGGTGGGCGTAAGATTGAAGGTTTTAATTGAAGATTGAAGATTGGCTCTACTGAATAATGGTTTGGCTCTGACGTGATGGGTACTACTTGACTGGCGAACATTGGAAAGGCTAGAATGGAAGTAGCTTCCCTTCCAGGTATGAAGGCAGGGTGAAAGAGACTTTCTGGGTGGCTGTTGGGAACCCACGAAGGAAACCAGGAATATCGCCGCAGGATAATGCATCGACAACGTTTTCGCGACTGCTGACGTATGTTGCTGACAGTGTAACTGCGTTTCTGGCTAGAGAGTGATATATCTCCTTCAGTACCTGGTTCGTTGTGTGGCTGCGTGACCGCCCTGCGTTCAAAGTGTAAACTACCCCGCTGTTGTCTGACCGGACCAGGAAGCGATTGGTCCTGTTGTCTTTGAAGTTTAGTAGGTCTAGGTGTAAGGCCAGGTGAAGGCCCAGATCTACAGCTACTGCCTCTGCCCAGCCAATGTCGAACTGAAGCCAGGGTCCAACCTGAAAGCCTGGTGCCCAGTGCCAGACTGCCCAGTATTGACCTATTACAATTCCAATTCCAAAAGAAGTGCTGGCGTCTCCCCACCAGCCCAAGTCGGCTGCTGCTGGGGGGCATATCGGCATGCTGTTGGGTAGCAAGTTGAGTAGTTCGACGATCTGTTTGAGGTCGTTTCGGAGGTAGTCTGCTGTGTGAAGATGGGCATGAGGTGAGGTATATGATGAGATGAAGCGATTGATGGAGCACGTGAAAGGTTGAATTAGCAAAAAGATGCATGATATGTGAATAAGTTTTCCATGAAGGGATTCTGCTTCAGATAAAGAAAAAGTGCTTGAGATTTCTAGCCAGTCTTCTAGTAAATGAATAATTCTCTCCAGCTTCTCGATAGGGATGGAAACTAGTTTGCGCTCGAGGTCCCAGTCGAAACCAATGTAACGCTGAATGTATGCGAAGTGCCGCAGCTTTGATAGACTCCAGGGCACTCTGAGATCGCCAGTAATTGCCATAAAATCCTCTTTGGTCCACTTCTCCCCTTGGAGCCGCACTACGAAGAAGTCGTCTACCCACTTGAGTAGAAGAGTGATGCCTACAGCAAAGTATATTGCAACTAGCATGTCGGCTATCGACCCAAATATACCTGTGCTTGATGACATCCCAAAGCACAAAGCATGGTCTACCCAGACTCTGCCTCGCCAATGAACACACAAGGTGTTCTGCTGGCGAGGGCGTGTTGGCGTTATGCGGTATGCTGCTGAAACGTCGAATGTCACTGCCTGAGCTCCAGGGGGTAAGGATAAGATTAAGGTGCAGGTGTCGGCGAAGGTTCCCCAAGCTGTGGGAAAGTTGTCTGAATTGATTGAAGAATTTACGGAGCGAATGGATGGGTGGTTGCATGGGTATGATAGGTCTTGCACCAACCGCAATTTGTCTGAATGTGGTTTGGGTACTAGGCCTAGCGGGGCTGTACGGAATGGGCCTATTAACATTTCTAATGCTGCTGGGTCGTATGGATGAGAGTACCGGCCGGCTGCTTCTTCCTCTGCAATATACATATCTATAAACAGTGGGTCTATTGTGGATGATTTGTGGTTTTCGAAATAGGATTGTCTCTGTCACCGGCGCTGCTCCTGTTTCGAAACCGTTGCGTATGCCATCAAGTATGTGCTGCCAGTCTTTTAGAATGTCCAATTTCTGTAGTAGTGCTTTGATTTTGTCTGGGATGAGGGGAGAAACCACCTGTCTGGGGTCCTCACTGGCTACAGGAAGGGCAGCGGGAAACACCATGTTCTCGTGACTGACAGATGGAGCAGGAGTGCTCGAATGAGCAGCTAGAACTGAACTTGCACTCCAACGTGCTGAGCCAGATGAAACAGTATGGGGTTCCATTGGACGTTTGCAGTATGATACCACGGGGACCTTTGGCAAGGATCGGGGTGGGCTTTCCGGCTCGAGTCTTCGAGTGGGTGCATTTTGAGGGAAAATGGCCTGCGTAGCCGCACCGAAAGCAGAGTTGCGAGGAGTTTTGGGGTGATTGGTTCTCGGACCGAAAGGATTTGCTCTTGTCTCAAAAGGATCACTTGGTGGGTGAAGACTCCCAATCCGGTGATGCTTGTCGCTTCGATGCTGATGGTTGGAGGTGCTTGCCCTGGATTAGGGAGAGCCGAGCTGAGTCCAGTATTGAAATGTCAATTGATGGGTCTGCTGCGAGAGCTGAACGCTGCTCTTTGTCATATACGTATGCGATGTACCAGCTGCTTGTCCTGGCCGCAATACCCTGGACGATGCGGTGATGATCCGCTAGGGCTTGTCTGCGAACTGGGCCATGATGAACTGAAGTCCGCTCCTCTGCCGTGATGGCTGCGGAAAGCCATTCCTCAGGTTTGAGGCTCAATTCCCCAGCGCTGCTGAGACCCTTGCGGACCAACTTCCCGTTCTTGTTCATCGCCAACTCCTCTTCGACAGAGGAATTCAATTCACGAGAGTGGCATGCAATTGTCGAGTATGGTACGTATTGGAACTTCTTGAAAGCAACATCCACTCTTGTAGGTACATCTGAACAGGTTAATTAGGTTAATAATGACAGCTGAGTGACACGACGATCGACAAGGCAATAAAAACAGCAACAGAGGAAAATGATGCTGTGACTATCATTGCAGCATTGACTACGTGTGGGTGGCAGGAAGCCAGCAGTGACCACTTATAAATGGCAGAAGAAGGATGGACAGCAGCTGCATGCAAAGGCATAATAGCAGCGATAAAAAGAACGGCAGCAGAATGATGAACAGCAGCAGCAGGTGAAACAGCGACAGACAGAATAATGGTAGCAGCCGATAACTGCAGTGGAAGAATGAACAGCACCAGCGGCCAGTGGCAGCGGAAGACAGACAGCAGCGGCAGGAAGAACAGCGGAAAGATGAAACAGCGGAACGGGTGAACGGCAACAGGAAAAGGGACAGCATGGTCAATGAAATAGCTTGAATGAGCAGCTACAGCGAGCGATGGCGCGTGGTCCGGAAGACCACCGTGGAATGGAAGGAAAAACAAAGACAGATGATGTGGATCGAAGTGTGGTACTTACTGCACTTGAATATGCTTGCTGTTCGACCTGGGATTGCGTCTGGTAGCGTTGGTTTCTTCTCCTCGGATTGCTTCAGCTGCTCCAATACTGAGGCTAGTATTCCCATGTCGTTGCTATACAGACGTTGGCCTGCTTGAGGCAGTGGAGTGGTTTGGTATGAGGTGCTAGGTCCTCCACTTGATGCTGTTGCCTGAGGCTGAGAGTCTCTATTAATACTAGGGGGTTGTGCTGGTCCACCTTGTGGTTGACTTTGATTTGCCGAATTCGATGAGTCGATGAAGGATGGTGCACACTGTTCTGAAGTCCCAGGAGCTCCTTGTGGCAGGTTGAGTCCATGGAGGCCGAACGTCATTGTGATTGTGGCTATTCGTACTCCAAAGATAGGAACGAAAGAAAGAGTGACTAATGAAAGAAAATGAGCGTGATGTGCTAGATTGCTGCGAGGAAAGCTGCTGAGGCCGGCGCTGACGCGGTGTTGAGAACAACGAAAGGCTGGAAAGCGTGGGAACTCAGACTCACCGACTCTTGCTTCGCTCAGCTGGAACGGGCGGAGCTTCGTAAACGATCTCCGCACGATCGACGGCTCGTACGTTGATGGCCATTGTGGCCAACTAGTATACTTCGACTCTGGGTCACCATGAAATTCAATCCTCAGGCCTCAGGACTTAGGACTCAAGTACTCCAGAGTGACCGTTGTAGCTTCTGTGTATCGAGTTACTCACAAGAAGCCGATGTTCAGTCCGTGGACCCAAGCTAATATGCTCCTACTCCTACCCAGTGTCGCACTGAAGAAGCTTACTGCAAATTTCGAAGTATATGCTGGTTCAAGGCTGCATACCAGGACTATTCTACGTTTTCTCTACGTCGAAATATGCGGGATATGACGTGACAGAGCAAGACCATTGTTCGTTATGGATAGTATAGTAAGAATATGTCTTCTCCACACACTTTCTGGCATTGAAGTTTATGGGCCACATAGAACAAAGGATACCGATTTTTCAAACATTACTACTTTGGGTCATGGATTTTCCGCTCTACTTTGTGGACTAAGCTCTACAATAGTCCCCGGACATGGCCTATATAAACCTTCTGCAAAACTTACCATCCAGCTCGACTCCCGACAGTTGACCTACCCTGGTGGTATCAATCGTGACATCTCATCGTTTTATCTACCATGTCTTCCGATATTACTGCACAGCAACATCCGATTCATGTCTCTGCCTGCAATTGTGCACTTGCCTCCCAATTTGAATTTGAAGACGTCTAGTAAGTTGGTTCGTATATATTTCTTCAGCTGGACTCTCATTCCGCTTCCCATAGTGACACAGAACTGAGCATTTCCGCTCCTGACCAGCCCTCTCGCCTGCCCGTGTCTTATGTTCGAACCATACTTGATGGCGATGAAATGGCAGAGGTTCCGCTTTCACCGAAGACTGCCGAAAGTTTTCGTAATATCAAAGATTGGTACGTGCTAATTTCTACCCTCAGTACAAATCTCGGCTTAATACCTGCCTTTTGTTGGGTTATAAAAGGATGAATGCTGGTCCCAAAAACTTGGGTCAGGTTACCTACAGCCCCTTTGATTATGACGATATCGTTTCCAATGCAGGACTATCGGACGCTTGTGTCACACCCTTGTCTTCTCCTCCTCCTCCTCTCGCGCGGCCTAATGGCCCTGGCCCAGACTCCAATAACACAATGCACGGTCTTACTCTCCCTCCCGTTTTACACCCACCTGTTCCATGCCCGACATTACCTCGTATCTGGGACGTTGTTGGATCTGAGCTTAACGCTGGACCTGTGCCCGATTACTCTCTCATCGACCCACCTCGCCGCGTCAACTCACCGCCACCGCGTTCGCAGTTGTCGCCTCCTCAGGTAGCTTCCAAAGAATCGGCAGTGCCGGAATCCGCTTATGATTCCTCCAGTCGTGAAACGACGCCCGACGACAGTGGTGAAGAGCGATACGACGCTGATGAAGAGGAACACACTGACAGTTCCAGCAATGGCTACACCGACATGGAAGAGGAGTACGACCCCACTTTTGACTTTCCCGGCCATCCCGCTAGGTGTGAGCTCAACCGACAGATGTTTGAGGTGATCTCCAAGCATCGAGCTCCATTACTCCATGTCGTCAAACCCAGTGTTCACGGCCCAGAATTCGTTTGCGATATGAGATTGTGGACGAACCTCAAAACTGGGGAACTCGAGCGCTGTAAGGAGAAGTTCGTTGATCCTGATGATTTCATGGAACATTTCGCGATGGAACACATTGCTCATCTCGAGTACAAGACGGACCGCATCAAATCGTTTCAATGCCTTTGGGGAAACTGCACCCAGTACCTCTCTTTCAATGCCCTCTTCAAGCATGTCCGCCGCCACCTGCCTTGCAGGATTCTTTGCACGCAGTGCGGGCTGTTGTTTACGGAAGATTTTAAAGCCCTGGCGCACTTGAAGCCTGAGGGAGCGGGATTGAAGTCGTATTGTCAAGTCGTTCGGGATTCGGATTCGGATCTGCTTCCCTCGCGCTTACAGTACTATGGAATCCGGACCTAGAGCTAGATGATCATGAGCTTGGCATGTAGACTYGCTCAGCTCYASTCTAYATTCCCRTGCGGCRTTTTCATYAGAAATGTGTTGCCTGCTGCTGGGCCCTCCGGTTGGACTTTGCATTCYMTCTCTTGTATTCTATGGACTGCATTGATTTAAATAAGTCTACCACATTCTTTTTCTACTTGAGTTTCATTTCCTCGTACTGCATTTACTGCATTCATTGCGCCAGTACAAGTATTCTCTAATGGTAGCTTGTCTCATTAGTGTTTTCATCCGCAATATCATTCAGGTTTCGTGATTTTTCGAGCGACAAGGTCCACTATCTCCGTTACATGATGCATTCATTACACCGATTGCAGAATCTATACTAAATCGCACCAACTATGTGCGAAGGGGGAGTTGCGGGGACTACAATCGAAATCTAATGCTACTTTTCGTAGATCTCGTTCAAGTATCTATCACTGGGAAGAACGTGGTCAATCGACGGACAGGCGGACGATTCTTGAAACACATACACATTAAAATCTCAAGCCGGGTGTGGCCCCTACGGCAACACACTCCACTGAGTTTGAGGATGGGGTGCTGAAAAACTCCCAAAGATGACTTTGGGGTGCTCCAGAGGTCTGGTTCAACCGCCATCGTCACTGTCAGCTTCACCGAGCTGTCGATCCTGGGGTCAGGTTCGTCGAGCCTGGCTTGCTTGCGTCTCCGTCTAATAAGCTGAATCCTAAATATATAAAAGAGCGTCAGATAGCTTCGAAGGAGGTAGTTGGAATAGAGATCAGCTCACCATGAACATATAACAACATTGTATAATCCGAGTCCACGATGAGTAGCCACTGAATGTTCCTGGGGTCAGGTCCATTTCAACAGCATGATACGTCCGGGATTCCAAGTCAACACTGTGCTCCTGGGGTCAGGTTCCTAGTGGTGACTCAGAACTTGAGTCCTATCCTAAAGGCATGTTGTCAGACGGTCAAAGTTACTGATCAAGAACCTGAGTCACCGTTGAGTCGTCTTGACACATTGTGATCCCACTCCACGACAAGGACAATCCGCCATCGAACGTTCCTGAGGTCAGGTCCATTTCAACAACAGAAAAGTCCGAGACTCAGAGTCAACGATACGCTCCTGAGGTTAGGTTCGTACCGACGACTCGAGTATCAATCGCTTTCTGAACTGTTCCGGCGTCAGATTGAAAAGGTAGGGGAGAGACGAGGAATTCTTCACTTCACGATAACCAACCATCGACGTCGCACGACCCTAGGCCACGACAAGTCCCCGTCGAACGTTCCTGAGGTCAGGTCCATTTCGATAGCGACAAGCCTTGGCTGTTTCCTAAGACGTTCTCCGGACGACGCTACGCTCCTGGGGTTAGGTTCGTATCATCGACGTAATTCCTAAAGACAGAGCAAATGGTTAGACAGCTAACGCCTACTAATACTCGGTTTGAAGAAGCAATACCTTGCAATGAAACCACACGTAGGATCCTACAGTCCACCGCAACTTGCTCGCCATCAAGCGCTCCTGAGGTCAGATTCGTTTGAACAGTGACAAGTCCGGTAAATGTAATCCACGACGCGTCGCAATTGAACGTTCCTGGGGTCAGATTCGTTTCAACGGCAACAAACCTTGGCTCTTCAAGTGTTATCCAACAGCCGTCGCTACGCTCCTGAAGGTCCGGTTCGTATTGACGACTCTTGAATCCTAAATGGCATATCAAAGCGCGTCAGAATGAGCCAACTTGAAAGCTGAGACCGAGGTCAAACAAAGATTCAGCCTACCACAGTACCCGTCAAATACCCGTCACCCAGATAATCCTACCAGACAACACTAACTCGCCATTGAACGTTCCTGAGGTCAGATCCGTTCGACGGCTCGACAGTGAAGTCATTAAATGAAGTCGAAGTCGACGACACGCTCCTGGGGTCAGGTTCATAACCGCCAATCTAATTCCCAAACCTTTAGCGTTAGCAAGGCTGAGGTCAAGAACTCGGCTTACAATATGATATCCACATTACAACGCCGCGGTCCTGGTCAACGTAGAATCGACGACAAATCGCCGTGAACGTTCCTGAGGTCAGGTCCAATGCCAGCAGCAATGAGTCTCGACCTGTCTTGATTCTTCGACTCAAAGTAGACGTCACACTCCTGGGGTCAGGTTCGCGTCGACAACTCGAGTTCTTCGGGAGTAGTAGGTAAGTATGCAATGCTGACGCAACGACAAATGCTTTTGCTCACTGGCTGAGAGAATTCTGCCTACAAAAAAGAATGAGAGGCCGTTTGAATAGTTGGGCAGGATGACCTGATTGACTTTATTAGAAAAAAGGACAAACAAAAAGGTGAACTCACAATGATATCGATATAGACGCGCTTTGTGCATCTTGAAAAAATTGCACAGCAAAAGGGAGAAGTAAATTTGAAGTGGTTGGCAGGGAAAAAAGAGAGAGAGAGAAGTGTAGTGGGTCCATGTGGGTGTACTTTATATACTCGTCCTGACAGGATTCAGACAGAGATTCTGGTGATTCTTCTGATTCATTCGCACGGCCTTTGTCCCTATATTGGCATCGATTTATGTAAATCATTCACACTAACGTCAAGTAACGAGAATCAATCACAAGTGGGAAGAAAAGCAAAGTTCCTACAGACGAAAGAGTATCGAAAAAAAAGTAAGTAGTAAAGAGAGACTAGTATCAAGAAGGGTAAGTACACTAACCACATACTATGTAATGAGAAATAGAAGGTAAACTACCTAGTAAAAACCCACAAAAATGTTCTCGTATCAACCGAACTGTCGACCAATGAATTCGTTATCGTCGTTATCATTATTCAATTACTTCTTTGCTCATCTTCCGTTACTTCCTCCTCACAGAAGCCGACACCCTGGCATCACCCACTACTTGCACCAATACAGCCGCATTCCACATTCCATCGCAGGTAAAAAAACACGGAGGACCGGAGAAGTCCTAAGCCGAAAGACCCGCAGAACGACATTGGAGGATGGATACGAGCGGCGGGATACGGCGGAGCGACCGCGCCGCCGTCAAGATTCGAAGTGCCTAATTTTCACGGTCATTCGGCTAGCCCTGTCCCTGTCCCTGAGCCTTCGTCAGAGTCCAGTAAGCTGTAAGGCGCCACATTAACGAGAGCGGGTGAGTGTAGCAAGAGGCAGGCAAGGCCAGGAAATACAACGACGAAAAACACATAGAGAAAAGGAAAGAGGGTAATCAATATCTGTTGAGAGTTTAGATGGCGAAACGCACCTATATTGTTTCATCAACGAACATTCTCCTCCATTTTCTAGGTCAATATTATACGAATAGAAATATCCTTCAGAGGATATTACCATAACCTGAGGCATTGTCCTACACAGAAAAAAGAAGTCAACACAAAATTCATTGCAAAAACCCCAGAACGAAAGAACAACTATACTCACCCACTCAACGCGACAACACACCTCGCCCCACTCGTCGGTAACCTTAGAAACGCAAAATCCCTCGTAGGTTCCCACATCTCCGTTAAGGTATTCGGTAAATACCCGCCCATAGAATGCGACAAACTCTTGGTCATCTGCAACGACTTTTTCCTCAAACTAGAAGAAACGCCCCCGTTCTTCTTCTTTTCAATGAACGCTTCGTACCCGCCATCAATACCACCTTCAGTCGTATCAATCGAGTCAGACGAAGGTGATGGGCTAGATGCCTTCCCACCGGATCCCTCGCCTTTACCCCCTCCTCGACCGAGTTTAAATATGTGCACGGTATCGTGCGCTGAGCTCACAGCTAATAAGGTCCCAACCGTGTTAAAGTTCATCGAGTAGATCCTAGCCTCTCTCGTCCCTCTCCTGAACTGATACAGCTTCTCGGCTCCTGGTACGCTCCAGACCCGTATGACGGTGCCTTTTTCGGAGGACGTGGCGAGAAGTGTGCCAGTAGAGTTTATAGAAAGGAAGGAGATGGGAGATTTATGGGCTTGAATAACATTTGCGACAGTGAGGGAGCGGGTGGAGAAGAGAAGGACATCGCCGGATTGGGATTGAATGTTGGAGGATGAGGGGGTAGCAGCTGCGTTGGATGAAGAGCCGGATCCTTGGCCAGAGAATGGCGTTGTTGGGGATGGGACGGGGGAGGGGTAGGCAAGGTACGAGCTGTCGGCAGAAGGGGACAGAGCGCAAATCGCTAGAACGTGGAGTGAGTTTTTGGATTGCGAAAGATGCTAGAATCCTCGCACCATCTGGGTTTGGTGTAGTTTCGATGACGTGCAGGAGCCTCATGTTGGAAATATCATATATGTATATTTCGGATTCCAAGACAATCACCAGTGTTTTCCTGTTCAGCTTGACAGCTAGAATGGATGAAGGAAAGAGTAATTCACATATCATTGACTGTCTCTGCAGAAATAATTTAGCGAGACAGCCTAACTGGCGAAGTGAGACGTACTTTTGTGTTGACAATCTGCAACTTTCTCGGGCTAGACTGAGGCTGATCTGCAGCTCCTACCAATGCTATGAGCGACGTGCAGAACAGCATCTCGACAATACCCCTTGCTCCATCATCTACTCATCAACATTTTGGTCAAAAACTAAATCATAGATGAATGCGACAAGGCCATACTCATGGTATATACGCGTCCGAATGGGTCACAGTTGGTAATGCTATAGCCTTTCCGTGTTCCAACGGAGATACATCTGCGAAGCACTGAGAATACTGAGCTCAAGATTATACAGAAAGACCTACGAAAAATCCTGGTTAAAATTTGCGAATAACATGTTCGAGTTCGTCCGTTCTGCCATCCTGACAGGGTCTAAGTGGAAGTAGCGGTCAAAGCAAGGGTATCACGTGGCACACACGGCAACCAGCCGCGCCGCGCGTAGCGCCGTCAGACTCACAGCCTAAGCTCGTCATTCTTGGGACTCTGCAGTCACCAGCTGGTAGGAGTCACCTCTGTTCTGCTGAATGATTGTTTCTTCTTCCCGCAGCTCTGATATGGTCGAATTCCTTGAAATCGCTCGATCGTTTGAGTACAGTCAGGATACAACGTCATGCTCGCAAAGCAAATGTCGGAAGAAAGATGATGAATGATTTTCTATTTCCACAGAAATAAAGCCCCAAATTCATGTCATATACATGCACATAAGTAAGTTTTCACTAATACATTATGTACTTATCCACCCCCCACTAGTGACTGAAATTCACATCCTTTCAGCAACCAGAGGGAACCGTGGAGTCATCATTGTGACTTTTAGCATTAACACCCAAGCCACGGCTAGCGAAAGCGTTCCATAGCAGACACTTGTTAGCACCGCTGAATCTGTTAACGTCGGCTTGGATCCAAGCGTCACGGGCGGTCAAGACTACCAGAGAAAAATCGGGTCAAGGTATTGCTCTTTCAGAGAAGGATAGACGTTGACGTACAAGTAGGATTGCAAGGCTGCAGAGCGAGAGAGTCAAGGAAGAGGTGAAGGAATATAACGTTCCCTTCAGAAGTGGTGGAGTCGGTCATGGCGGTGGAGGACCATCCGTGAGCGCCGACGAGGGCTGCGTATACGTTGTGGAGGATGTTAGCCCTGTTAGAAGCAGATAATACGTGAGCATCTTAAAATTTCCTTAATTTTGGTCAATTCATCGACTCACCAGACCTATGAGCGTCAGAGGTGTCGTGTTCATTATAATCAGAGGCCAGTATGCTTGAAATGAAACTGTTGAGACACATACCTCACCGATATCTGCCGGGCGCACAATCAGTATATTTCCAATGTTCAAGAGAGCAGGCAGACGTACCATGGACTTCAGTGAGCGTCTTCAGACTCGAGTATCGTAATGGGTTGACGGAACTGAAATCGGACTCATGATCAGATTTTCCGGAAGTAATCAGAACAGGAGCTGGTGATTCTTACGCGGAGGTAGAGTAAGGGTGCGACCTAATGCCTATTTCATGATCCCGTGCTTTGTCAGTCCACCTGCACTTTAGAGCCTCCAGACGCATTCACTCACCGGCAGCATCATTAATGACATATTGACCCATAACAAAGTCCGGAACCGCGGAAGAGTTCTTCTCCATCCAGCTGATCAACAGAAACACATCAGAAAATCTGACGGAGCTGAGGGTAGGTGGAGAACACGTACTCGGCCATAGCATCCGACCAACCTTTTCGCGGAAGACGGTCAGATAGAGGGAAAGACTAGATTAGCAAGATGTCATTTCACCTTCACCCATTCCACCAGCTTCGTTGGTCTGTAGGCATCGCCCGGTTCCTCCACCAGTCATTCTGTTGGAAAGACCATGCGTGTTTTCATGCGTCGGGATATCGTTCTCCAAAGCACCATCACGTTCGGGCTGTGTATGATCCAATTAAGTTTGATCTCTTGTAAACTAAACCGATTATACTGACGCTGGTGAAGTCCCACAAGAACATTCTCATCGCTCCTGACTGGCCACTGTCCATCAAAACCACACCTCAGTCAACGCCAGGAATCGTTGAGAATAGAAGAGATACGCACTCAGGAGGAGTAGAGAAATCTGCGTTGTCCGTACCAGCAGAATCCTGGACAGAAACAGTCACTCGGTCGTTTCCTGCTCCACCCTTTCCGAAGTTGTTCACTTGGAAGTTGAACGCGGCCTGTTGGGAATTGCACGCTAGTAAAGATCATAGGTTTGTTTAAATAGGTAATAGGACATACCTCCGTGAAACCATACCTAGTAGACAAAGATATTGTCAACATCGCCTGGAAGTCTTGATATATGAGAAATACTTACTGGTACCAGATATCATGCAACGTGTTCACGAGGTAAAAGGTATTGACTCGGGCAGCGTTGACATTGGCGGTAGTGGTAGGAGCAGTTGTAGCGCTCTGAGGGTAGATGAAGTTAAGTCCGCTGGAAGACTGCGAGGTCGTGCTCGATTGCGAGCCCTTGAACGTGACAACATTGTTCCCTCTGTTCCAATCATCCGAATCCCAAGAAATCTCAGCGAATTGAAGGAAGAAGCTATAAGAAGGTTGGAACTCACGCAGTGGTACTAGAATGAAAGAAAGATCATGAGCATCCAAGCACTTATGGCAAAGACGTCCGAAAAACTCACGTAGTGCTGGTTGTACCAGTATTGTGCCACCCATCAGGAGAAGAAGCCAAGTTCTGAGGGTCGGTTACAGTTTCGAAACCCTGAGTAAGGACCTCCTTTCGAACAGGGAGAACAAGGTACTATTTCAGGAAGCAATGAGTTTCGGTACACGATAGTGCGCGCATCATTTATGAGTTTATTGATACCCACCGAAGCCTTGGTTACAAAGTCTGTGACCGAAACAAGTTCACCAGTGTGAGCATCGACGAACGCCTCATACCAAGTTCCTGCTCCCTCGTTCTGGATTTGCATAACGTGGGTCAGGACGGCGGATCCATCGTCCTTGGCCAAGAATTCAACAGTAGCAGGGTGGTTGTTGAACTTGCCGGAAAGAGCTTGTTCCGCGGTTGAGATGGCGTCTTCGAGAGACACAGACGGGGTTGAGGGAGCGATGGAATCTGGATCAAAGCAAGGGGTCAGCTCGACGCTCAATAACTGTTACGCGGGGTGTGATCTTACTGGGGGTCACAAAGGAAGAACCGAAGGAGACGACCTGAGATAATGTTGAGCATGTCAATATTTGAAAGGACATATAGTTGCCCCAAGCAGTGTTCTCATACCTTGTTCGCCGAATTGATAGCGACGTTTGCAACTGCGTTAGCGAAAGGAATACCGTCCTAGAACACAATAAGTCTTTCACTCCTTGTAGACATCTACGGCAAAGCTTCAACGTACTTGAGTCTGCCTGATATATGCATGACTCGTCACATCACCCTCGAACCCAGACTTGAACGTGATCGAGTCCGAGGGGACATTCAGATGCGACGCGGTGAAAGCAATCGCGGTGTCTTCGAGACTAGCATCGTCCCGCTTAGACAAAGGATGATCGATACCATCCCCGAACGTCTCGAACTTGGAGTCCGGGTGGAACACCTCAATCTTGAGCCCGCTGCTAAGCTCCCTCACGCGATGCGTGGCGTGCTTGGAAGTTGAAGGCCACGGCGCAGCGGAGATGGTGGTCGCGTAGACGACGGCGAGCAGAACAGAGGTGAAGAACTTATTGATGCGGACCATCGTTAGACTCGGACGAAGGGGCAGGAAAGAGGAGGTATCCAATCCTGGTCTATACGTCGATGCAACCTAGACCTTTTATATGGCGCTATTCTCGTCGTTATACCTGCGTAAGGCCAACGACGCCGAATGATCCATGTGTGCTATTAAATCCTACCGCATGCAAGAGGACGATAAGCTAGAACGTATATGAGAGGGATCAGCCCGGACAAGACATACATTCGCGAGGAAGTTTCACAGCACGGCTGAAAAGTACTTGGCAAGAAGTGGATCATAGTGCCTCATAGTGCCCAATATATCAGAAGTACTCACCGGCATCATTTGCTCTGTATTTTTGAATTATCATTATGCTCGCGTGATCACTGATGAAAGACCTTGGAGGAATCGCGTCCATGCCTAACCTACCTACCATGATTAAGCGTTGATAACTCCAGATTTTCTGCTTGCGGTAAAGTTCTAGTCTGGAGCGGAAGATGATCTACAATAGAAGATCTGAGTAAGTGTAGCTCTTCGGCGGATACTATGTGCATACCTTGATAGCAACCAGGATAGTTGATGGTATGTAGTATTACCAAGTATTACCTCGCCGAACATATCATATGTATCTCAACAGCCCAGAACATCCCTGGTTGACCGTTGAAAAGTAACGCTAAAAAGCACGCTGAAGGGTCCCTCCAAGCATGCGTTCCGCTGGATGCCAAGCCCTTCTCCTGGTTTACCAAGACGATGCCGGTGAGAGCTTCGTTCTGTTTCCGATGAATACCAGCAGACAAACACACTTGAATAATGTTGAGTAGCCCAATATAACAGTATCTTGTGCTCGATGGAGATGTTGTACGGGAAAGACCCGTTTAAAGTCAAAGATAAGTTTATGGACTCGAGGTCATCAGAGTCAGAAGGCGAGGATAACCCGTGCGAATGTTCTGCGTGAGCCTGACGCCTAACTGGGGGCTATAGCTACTGGCTGCAGCGCGATAATGAACACGGTTTTCATAGAAAATTCGAAGTTCTGTATCAGGCTTTGTATTTCGTCGACCTCGGCATCAAAGTGGTGCGAATGTAACCACCTAATATGTACAGCTGACCAAACGTGTACACTAGAGACGCGATACCTAGTCATGCTGATGCTGAAATTTGAACACTGTGGCCCTAGGCTTTCAAGATGCCATGACCGAATCAGCCTGTACAACATAAACAGTTATCATTACAGGTACATATCTGATACATCCTAATACATCCTTCCCGCTGTGTCATCGATAGATTCCCTTCAGCTGACTTTCGACTGCCTCTGCAGAGAGCTTGATGTCTGAATAAGGAGAAAAAGTGAGTACGATAACGAAGGAGAAAAGAGAGTGAAAGAAACACATACATTTCTGAGGGTCTAGTAAAAACGAAAGGAAAAGAGAAACAACCACGTCAGCCAAATCAAGAAGAACCACCACAAAAGCAAAAAAGCCCAACATACTCTTACTAAACTCCTTCTCCCTATGTTTCTGCGTGAATGCCTTCAAGCTCGGAATCAAGAACTTGACCACATCTGCCCCAATGTCTTTCCTCATTGCCTCATCATCTTCCAGCACTCTCGCAACCTTATGCCTCTCCACGACTTCCTCCAAGAGATCGTAAAACCTCGTGAACCGCTCCTTCGTCGCAGCGCGACTACTTCCACTCCCAGACTTAGTGTTGGGGTCGTCTGTGAGAGCTTGCATAAGAGGAGAAAAGTTCGCATCGAAATACCCTGATTTCGCAGTGCGGAGGTTGGAATTGAGGATATCCTGTGTCGGTTTGGAGAGGTAGGTGGTGAGAGAGGGTGAAGAGGGAGAAGAGTAGATGTGTCGGTGGAGGTAGGAGATATTGTTGAGGAGGAAGGTAGAGTCAAATGGTGGGCGGCGTTGGGTTCGTGATATGGTGTTGAGACTGGTGACGATGGTCGTAACCATGTCGTCTGGAGGTGAGAGTGAGGTTTTGTAGAGATGGAAGAAGTAGAGCAATAGGATACTCACAAACATAATGCTCCAGGACCCTTTGCTGGTCCACTTCCCCAGCCGCAGCTATTGGCTTCATGACTTGCATCCCCTCACCCATCTTCCATTTCCCGTCGCCCAGCGTCAGCAGAATATCTCCAGATGCAACCAGTACATCTGGTATACGATTTAAGAATTGTACGGTCTACATCCCATATCAGCATAAAGCCAAGAACAACCATTTAGAAACCCTTACCTGAACCGTGGTATCCAAAAGCCCAACGTTTAACTCTCCTCCCTTCCCTGCTCCCGCAGATGCCGAAAGCTTAATATCTGCCAAGCTCTCTGGAAACATCCTCATACAAACACTCTTGATGCTTTGCAGCGCGTCCTTGAACTCAGTCCCCTCTTTCCTCCCTCCTTCTCCAATGGCACCTCTAACCCTAGCAACCTCTTCCCAGCTTCCTTGAATATTTACAAGACTCTCATACGCCGCAAGGGCCAAGAACCCGTACTTGGGCAAACTCCTCTTCGTGAACGCCACGAGACTCGTCACTGTTGTGCTAAACAGCACAAGGATAGGGTTTAGCAGCGTATTATATGCTGCTGCGATGTGAGCGGGAGTTGTGAGCACCTGTAGGTCCATGAGGAGAGCATATTCTTCCCGTGCCACACTAAATAGCGCTTTGGCCCATTCACCAAAATCTCGCCCGGTCCGCACGGGGTCGTTCTCTGCCGCGCGTTCTAATAAACGTTTAGCGTTGGGCTCAAGACACTTGCATGACCACGTCCCGCGCATATCGGCGTATCCCCTCTGTGCTTCCTTCAGTGTTGAGAGGATCGAAGGTGCTGCAGGGTGTGAGGGGTGCGTTGCCGGTACAGGCAGCGTGCGGAGGAATGCTACGAGTGGGCGAAGGGTTACGAGAAGTTGCTTTGGGAAGGGTGGTGGAGAGGGAGATGATTGGTCTGATGGGGGTGCACTGCCTGAAGAACCTTCGGCGACAACTTTGGTGTAGAGCTGAGCGAGCTTTTTTGCACCAGTTTCGACGAGACGAGCGGTATCTATGGATGATGGGTCGGAGGATTTGAAAGCAATGGAAGCATTTAGACGTTCTAGAGCGTCTTTGTACATGTCGAATTGGCCAGGCTGGGGGCTGTCAATTGATGAATGAGAGAGAAATACTTGAGTGAGCATAGAAATGGAGAGGCCTCACCCTCGTAAAATAAGAGCCTCCTCTGCCGCAATTCCTTCTTGATTGCTAGCTACTTCATCAATCTTCAATAACGCTTTTTCGATATCTATCCACATCTTAGTCGATGAACCCAATATCACATAGACTCATACATACTGCTGGCTCGTCTATTCAATATTTGCGCCGACGTATACAAAGGCAAGATAGATTTCTCTAACTTGGCCAGGCGTGTGTCGAAGCTGTTCAATATAGCTAGTTTGTCAAATAAACCAGGTGCACAACACATTTGCAGGTAGACTTACATGTCATTCGTTGAGAAATCTGTCGAGTCTTTGCAAGATTTTGCTCGAGCTAACGAACCGGGAATACTATGAGCTACGTAAGAGGCGAGCTCAATAAAATCTTACCAGTTCGATTTCTGCTGTTTCATCGTCCATGGTGGTCTGAGCAGTGAGGTCGTCAACCGATTAGCGCCAGAGCTGCACTTCAAGCGCTCGCCTTCCATTTCTGTCCAGACCTGTTATCCCACGATATTTCTCTTCCTCATCGTCGACGCCGTCAACCGGTCGATGGGATGGCTAAGGCCAAAGCAAGGTAATTAGTATCAATTGTAGAGTTCTGACAACATTTGACAAGTTTGTACAGAACAATAATCGTCCGCCTCATCTCTACGGCCCAAACCGGCTTTTTCTACACTACCCAGCGTGTCCGTCAAGGGCTTCCGCTATCTGCTGTGAAATATGACCCGAGAGGTTTGCCTATTGTTTTATGACATGGCTCACCCTTACGAAAAGATTCTCGTTGCAGTAAAGAGACGGGTACTGTTCGTTGAGAGTAAAAAATCTAAGAAGGGTTAGCGAGTACAGGGCGTTTGTCTAGAGGTGCGTAACATTCTGGGCCGTAAATGTTACTTTCGAACTCATACCATGTACTTCAATCAGCTCTGTCTATATCAACTGAATTACCTAGAATAAGGCCTGTTTCTATATTGAATTAAAATATGGAATGCTGTTACTCTTACTCGAAGCGAAACAAACCTCGGATTCCTTAGCTCTCGTCACTTCACATAAAGACTGGGCAGCCGATCACTTCGTTCATGATTTCTCTGCTCTTCTGTCTCCAGGAGTAAGAGCCTGCTGCTGAATCTCCCGTAATCTTACACCTAAATCATTGTAGAGTCTGCGCTGTCCCTGTGCTTTCATCGTCAAAAACTTCTTTCCTTTAGAACTTCACCATCCGCTTGAAGCATGTTTTAACCAGTGATGCAATACCTCCATAACAGCGACGGGGGCACAGAAATCTCGACTGTGCCTCGGTCAAACTAGGAGTGGAATGGTGGCACGGTCAGAATGGCGTCGTAGACTTTTTCTAATTGCAATGAGATCCTCTGCGTTTTCCGCAACGGTACCCCGGGCAGGTCTCACAGCGGCAGAAATAGTGGTATAATGTGATGCTACATCCGAGTCGTGTTGCTTGCAGAAGCTTCACCGAAGAAAATGATCCTGAAGAGAACTGCAAACCGGGAGTTCCGTTTGACGGTCTTTCGAACAAGGATTCTAAAAAAGAAAGTAGCGGGTTGGAAGAAAACAGCCGAAACTGACACTTTGTCCCAAGAGCAGAAAGATGTAGAATTTTCACGGCCAGTTAGCGAATCGAGAAGTTGGAAAATTGTCGTACTAGACGACACATCGCAAATGTTGACCCTTCTGCCTCAATGCAGGGTGTTTACAATGGGTTTACAATGGGTAACGTCTTCAAGCACTTGTTCACCAAAGCCTTCACATCCCCTAGATTTATTGTATATGCTATCCTACAGAATATGATGACTTCACTTTTATGTATGAATCGTCTTCCCAGGGAGATATACCTTCCTATGAGGCCACAAGTGTTGGTTTTCCTTGCCTCTTCTTCCCCTTTTCAGGCAGTATTGGCCTTTATCAATAGTTCTGCCTGAGTAGATCGAGGAGTAATGGAGCAACGGAAAGGCTCCGGTCGACTACAATGGTAGAATCGAAGGGTCACGAGTTTGTCCAGGCTCATGAATGGAAATGACGAGACTTACGAAATAAAGCGTTTAGACAGATGCCCTGGCACTTCGATCTCGTTCCCGTGCTCGTCTTTAGCTTTTGTAATACTGAGCGTAGCCAGGACACACGCTATCACAAGCCAGACAGTAGCATCAGCCAGATGCCGGCCTACGCATACCCTTTGATAGTCACCCCATCTCATCAGATCAGCTACCGATAAAATGACATTAGTTACTCACCTTCGACCAAACCCAAAAGCTGAAATATTGTTAATGTTTGTGAATGGAGCATCCGGAGATCCGGTCAGGAATCTTTCTGGTTTAAACACGTCCGGCTCGTCATAGATGGAGGGATCGTGGCTCATGCCCCTAACCAGATGCTCATGGAATCCAGGTCCAGTGAGTGAAATGTTGGGAACGGCTCACCATAAGTTAGTAACGACAGTAGTTCCTTTGTAAGCGATGAATTGAGTGCATAAATAGGCTGTCAGATCTAATGAAATTATATCAATACCTTTTGGTATGTAGTATCCGTTATAGATGTCACTCTTGCTGGTTTTGTGAGGTACGCCTGTAAGGAGAAAGGAACTAGTATCCAATAATTGACGTAGCATGACGCCTTGAAGCTCACCTAGAGGAGCGACTGGATTCCATCTCATTACTTCACGATACACTGCTTCGACATAAGGGAGTGAACGGCGATCAGCAAAATCGGGCAATCGACTCGAGCCAATGATTAGATCAATTTCTTCCTGTGCTCTTGCTTGAACACTAGGATTGAGAGTCATCGCGAGAATGAAGGTACTAATAGTTGATGACATCTATGAATTCGAGGCATTATCTAGTGTGTAGCCAAAGGGAAAAAAATCTGCCATAACGTACCGTTTCGAAAGCAGCTATTTGAAAGACATCCTATAATGTGAATCAGGAACGAAGTAAAGTGCTTGGGACTCTCACTAATATAAGCGGTAGCAGCTATATCCTTGATTCGTGAGATTTCATCAGGATCGTCTTGGTTATTTGCTACAAGCTCAGCAACCAGGGATGATACTCCTGTCATCTCCTGTAAAGGACAGTTGGGCCTTGGCAATCCACGAGAAGAGCCAACGATAAAATTTTCACATACCATCTGTTTAATGGACATTTCAAATGGTATAGTTGTCACCTCCTCCATCGTCTTACAAGCTTTTTCTGCAAAAAGGTTAAACTGACATCCAGGCATCCAGGAAGGTAAATAGCACAAGAATGGAAAGAGTTTTGGAAGGGCGAATTTTGGGTTCCCAGGCTTCAGCACTTCTTCAAAATCATGAAGTGCTCGTTTGGCTAGTTCTGTGGTACGATCCTGACTGGATGCCTCAAGCCCATACATCCCAGACAATATGATGTCTCCGGTGAATCTGATGCAAACATAATTACTTGAAAACAGGACATATGAGTGCAATGAGCGTACATCATATTATGCTCCATGAAATCTGCAGGAGTGTTGACTAGGTCAGACAGCAGAGTGCGCAATTTTTGTTGTCGGATGGGCTTAAAATAAGACGCGGTACCATATTTCAAGCTTTGATGAAATGTTTTCCGGTTTTTGCGCCACCTTTCAGAATAAGGCATCATCCCTACGATCGCATTTAGAGCCAGTCACTGGGCGCCAATACATTTGTACTAAGAGCGTACCAAGATTGAAGTTCAGCCCACAGCTAGCATGAAAGAGATTTGCATCACTTTGAATTGCATACGAGAATGAACTACTCACACTTCATGGAATAAGTGTACTTCTCGGTCAGAGTACAATGCTGCCCTCTTTTCCAGGAGCTCGATAGCAATCTCTTCCGAGTTGATAATGAGGACGTGTCCGGTACCAGGCATGTAAACGTAGATTAGATCACCTTTTATTCGACCAGTTAGTCACTGAAAGAAGGCATTTAGCAAAATGTATTTGAATACCGAATTGTTTACGCCATTCTGCGAATGTAATCCATGCATTGAGGTCTGGCCACATATGAAAGATGTTTCCGAGCAAAGGAACAGGCTTAGGTCCAGGAGGATATGGGAGGCGGTGCCGGATTCCGAGTCGTGCATACAAAGCAGCATGGTGGCGTTTGAGGAACAGTGCAATAAGCAGACCACTTATAGTAGAGACTAGTAGCTTGAGAGAGAGCTCCATGCTGAGCGCAGCCAAGGATGACAGTCTGTTCACAAAGTTCTTTCCCGAGCTTTATATTTTACACGGGAAGCCCGGGCAAGTCAAGTCCGGGACATTCAATACAGCGAACAGCTGCACACCAATGGTTCGATTTTGATGACTCTGGGGCGACGATGTCGAGTTCATGATGAATAGCGATGACTCTTGTCCGGTATGGTGCCCGACTGTCAATATTGCAGTACTCATGAGGAGATAAATCTACCACAGGAACGCAGTTGATGTATCATGAGACCTAGAGAACGTGGAGAGAATTGGCATTTACATATGAGCTTCAACTTAAGGTTCAAATCCTTACAGCTTCAGCGTTCAATCACCAACCACCGGAGTCCAATAATGGCAGGACAAAGTTTCCAGCTGATGCCTTAACTCTCCTTCCGGAGTTTTAAGTTGATCTTTCTCCTCGATCAAGGTCCAGATTCATAACCTGCGGAAATGCTGATTAGTTGTATAAGGTCCGACAGAAAGTGCATGCACCGGAAAGGCTAGTAAGCTTACTGAGTACGAAGGCAGCTTCCAAAACGTTTACGGGTTACTAATAGTGATACAAAGTTCTAAGTAACCATGTGCCAGCAAATTTATCACTCAACTCCGCTGAGTTTTCACCGGTTTACCGTCCTTCTCGAGTATACAACTAATATTTATGAGCTGGCCATGTTGCTTCTAGCAGAGCAGAATGGGGATTTTCTCGATCGGAGTAAATTGAATGCGATGCCTAAATAAGGGCGTTTCTGGAGCGAGGAAGAGAGATGGGCATCTGAATGCTTACCCAGTGAGAGCCGGCGTATCATGGACTCTCTGTTGAATCTGTCAATATTGCAATGAGCCGCAAGGCTCCTTCCATCCCAATAATCGATTGACTGTTCATCAGAAAGTCCTGGAGAATCGCGATACGAGAAGATTTAGTTCCGAAGTTCTTCGCGGCTCAAGGAGCCACTAGGAGCCACTATCCTTTCTGTATTAGCAAGAAGTCAATATCATAGATTCTCATATGGCAAGTTGAAGGAAGAACTTCCGAGCCTAAGGTAGGCGTCACTAGGAACCACCACCCTTATGTAAGCGTGACATATCACGCGTCACGCCGCCAAATCCAGGACTTCGAGGAAAAAAAATTTTTTTCCTGAGGCTCAAGTTTGCTTGGATACTTCGCAGAAGCTGCTATACCCTACGGAATATCCCAAAAAGGCTGTTTCTGGTGGTTAGATGATAGGCAGGGTCTCAGTGCATTCCTAGCTGTGCCTCGGCCACCCAGCGGCACGGGACGGTACTATATATGGTATATTACATAATTGATCCGGCTGCACAGCCACCGCCAAATATGAGGTCAGAAAAAATGAAAATGCGCCAGCAGCACGGAAAATGCAAAAGGAGTTCATCCCAAAAAATTTTTTTTCTCACCCAATTTTCCATAAAAAAAAAAAAAATTCTGCTTCCTAGGATCGACTCCAACTGAGTAACTGATCATTTTCTATGAGCCAAATTTTTCCCCGAAGGGTTGAGGGTGGAGATATTTCAGTGTCACACTCTGCTTATGTAAGTGGGGGGTGGTTCCTGTTGACGCCTACCTTAAAAATGTTCAGCACAGCCTCCAGGTGGCTGAAGCTTTAGCCAAACAAGCATCAACTTATGGGATCGTCACTGGACTCTACTCGCTGTAGCCTGTCATCGACGACGAAGACAACTATGAGCTCAGCATCCGGCGATACACATAAGCCCACCGCAAGTAGCGGTGGATCACGTCTACCATCTCTTAATCAGCTTGCTGCTCGTATCAACATTAATGCTGCCCCCAATGGCGTTTCCTCCTCCTCATCTTCATCATCACAATCGGGTACGACAGCGGCTCCTCGACCTCGTCTCGCTGCATCGATCCTCCGTACGACAAACTCTAGCGCATCTATATCTACCGCTGCATCTTCTCAGGACTCAACAGCGGTAAATCCCCCTGGAACGAGGAGCGCCTCTCCGGCCGCGATGTCCATGTCTCCGCCTCAGAGCACGACACCATCCAACGAGAACGTGGGGACAAATGGAGAACCGCTGACGTCGGAGAAGCTCGCGAAGCTAAACGAGGAGACAGCTGCGGTGAATCCAGAAAAGAAAGTGAAAGTCGGGTACAAGAATATTCCCAGTCTCGATGCTATCACTGCGCGTCTTGCAAAGACTCGGGCTTTGAGCATTGACGGGACGGCAAAACCTCCTGAAGCGGAGATGATTGAGGATCCAAAGACACCAGGTGTACCGATGAAAGCACCTGAACATCCTCTGCAGTACCCTTGGACGATCTATCACGATACCAAAGCGAAATTCCCTTATACACCTGCCACGACCAACTCAACCTCCACTGCAGCCTCCCAGCCGGGTTCTGCGACATCTCCGGATGGTGCTTTTCCTTCCCATCCTCCTGAATCGAACGACTACGAAGCCGGGCTGACCGTTATCGGCACGTTCACTACAGTCGAGCAGTTCTGCCGATACTTCAACTGGCTAAAGCCTCCTTCGAAACTCGAGCGTAACTCTAACTACCACCTCTTCAAATCCGGCATCAAGCCGATGTGGGAGGATCCTTCGAACGCCAACGGCGGAAAATGGGTTCTAACGATGAAGAACAACCCCGAGTTGCTCGACCGGTGTTGGAATTGGCTCGCCATGGCGCTCGTTGGTGAGGAGCTCGAGGAAGGCGGGGACGAGATTTGCGGTGCAGTAGTCAGTCTGAGGAGTAAAGTCGACCGGATACAGGTGTGGACGCGTAAGAAGGACGACGTCGAGAAGCTGAACGGGATTGGGAAAAAGCTCGTCAAGTTGTTGGACGTGAGCGAGGCGGATGGGATTGGCTTGGAATTCCAGTATAACACCGATGACAGACCATTACCGAATAAGTTTTTGTCGATTCAAGCGATGCCTGTCACTTCGTACAGGTCGTCGTTCCAGCCTGGAGCGCAGGGTGGCGCTGCTGGTGCACCAGGTGGAGGACATGCCCATAGCAGGTCGATCGGAGGGATTGGTGTTGGAGGTACGAACGGCGGATTCTCGCCCGTCGATCAGCAGGGACCATTGAGTGCCGGGGTTGGTGCTGGTGCAGGTGGCGGAGGAGGAGCATTTGGCAGCTTCGGGATTGGGATTGGCGGGGGCGGGGGGGCTTGGAGGAGTAATCGTCGGGGTTGAACATCACGGCGAACGCGGGGCGCTGTGACTGCGGCCGGTTTCCCTTTTTTCGATGGTTGTTGTTGTAATTGTCTAATCTTGGAGTAAAATATTTTCATTCATCGGTTGATGTATACATAGCATGTTACACAAATTTTCAATGTCCACGTACGTACATATGTAGGAGGATCACAAGTACATAGTTCGCGTTCTCTTTAACCTCTTCTTCGTCTGTCTATTTCGGATTACCTTTGTGCTAGCATCTTTAACTTATACACCTGTCATGTTCAGTGCAGTGTCACTGGGTCATGATCTTGTATCCATTCACTACGCACTTGCTTACTGTAGAACAAAAGGAAAGGTCTCCCAACTATTTATATATCTATAATAATCCAATTCTTTGTGAGGAATGGCACCCGTAAGTCGAGGACAAAGCTGTAAATATTTCACATCCACAAGTAGTGATGATATTCAGGTAGGAGTGGCTAATCAGATCTCAG
>RCHF01001389.1:0-43964 GCA_003987895.1 Neonothopanus nambi | reverse complement strand
GTTCGGACGGGGAGAAAGGAGAGGCTTGCCAGCAGCTGCAGCTGTGGCAGGATGAAGAGCAGAAG
This sequence comes from Neonothopanus nambi, assembly GCA_003987895.1. Taxonomy (NCBI): domain Eukaryota; kingdom Fungi; phylum Basidiomycota; class Agaricomycetes; order Agaricales; family Omphalotaceae; genus Neonothopanus; species Neonothopanus nambi. The sequence continues at coordinate 43,899 of RCHF01001389.1, read as the reverse complement.
GGGGAAGTTCGGCCGGGAACTTCTTGGTAGCATTCGGGGGCTGAACACTCAACATATTTAATATTTTACAGAAATTAAGGAAACAATGAGAGGAATTTCGACAAGACCAGCTGCAACGGTCAAGGAGAGGGCAGTGTGAAAAGATCGCGCCAGGCGTTTGCTTTAAGTACTTAGATGAGCTTACAGTGCGCTCGGGTAGGTGGGATCAACAAGAGAGAAGTGAATTGATGCTCGAGCGATGCAAATGATGGTTTCTTTGTAACATCGCAACCGAGCAGGCGAACCCGAGGTTTCTCATCGGATTTGGGCCGTGCGGCTATGTTTCATCACCAAATTGCGATGCATGTGAAGATATTTGAGGGCTGCTATATCATTGGGGGCCCCTTTGTACAGTACATTGAAACTCGAAGATCAACTCGCACCAATGAAAGACTAGCATGCAATATATCATCCCCGTTCTTTGATCTCATACCCGTTATACTTCGACCATAGTACATCCGTCACATGAGTACTAAATGTGCTGCCAGGCGTGCCAACAGCATGCCAGGCCTTACCAACAATAATGGCATCTAGAAAAGGAAGAAGAAAGGACTCGAGCTTCAACCCGTCATAGCTATTCTCAAGTTGATTCAGTGTCGTCAAGTGCTGAGAAAAGTCCGCAAGGTGGAATGTGCAAGGGAAGGTATTGAAGAAGAGTGCAAGAACGGGGTCTGATTGGGGATTCCTGACGTCTGTTGCGATATAGAGCGGTACATTCAGAGGTTGAAGGTGATCAAACGTATGCAAAGCGCCACGGCAGTGAGAAGGAGAGCGCGTATTATTGAGTGTTCCCCTGCGAATCCTCGAAGTCCACTTCGGAACCTTTAAGGTTGGAGGAGACGACGGGAAATATGGGGCAAAGATCTGCTCAAGGGCCAGTGTATCCTTAACAGAATAGCCCATAGTGTGACGCACGAGAGACCACCATGTTAGTCTAGCTTTCTCTTCACCACCGGACAAGAAACTCCCATCGCCAAGTCGAACATGTGCGGCCAAATACGGGCTTCCGATGCTCTCTCCCACTAAGTGCGCAACATGCAAGAGATACGGATTATTAAACACCATACTCTCACGGCTTTGCTTGCGAGCTAGAAGACCTTCGGTTGTCTTGAGGCTTAGCCTTGAAGAACCAAACAGTGTACCGAGTTGAAGAAGGGTTTCCTTGAATAATGCAACCGAGTTAACATGTAACGCTTCCGTGTACTGATCACTGGCGGGAGATGTGTCGTGTCCAATCGTGTCGAGGAATTGATAATGATAGCGACCAGAATCCTTCAGTATACGCACGTCAGAGTCTGTCATCCCAAGGCAGTCGTAAATCCATGCATCAGTCATGTTCCAGCGAAAAACGAGTCGTTGCCGAGCTTTAATGCCTGTGAAGTCAACCAACCATTCCCAGGATAGGTAGGTATAGTCAAAGTAATCATAACATTCGGGGGGTAATACAGCATTGACAGGCAGCTTAGAGCAATGTTGAAGATTCTCCTTTCCAGATAAGGCCACGAAAGAGTGCAGAGCATCATAGTTGATATAACGTATAGGTCTAGCGCCAAGGCGAACTGGCGGAACGATGAGAGTACGGTTCATCATATAAGATAGAGTGAGGGCATTTTCGAGGGCGATACGCTGGTTGTGAAACCCGCTATGTGGCAGGTAAGCCAGGAAGCTTTCCCGCGGGTCAACGGATTGGGGGCATGTCTCCAGATTAGAATTGACTTCGATGACTTGAGGAAGTTCGTCAGTTGGGCCACGATCGACGGCAAGGAACAGAGGAGCCCACCTCGTGGTAAGCAGGTAGTATGCAGTTCCGAAGCTGGCAACACAAGCCAAGGCGAGAACCAGAACCAGAATAGTGAGATGCATGTTGTTACGATCCGAGCTCACGGTTCGAGGACGACGGCTGGGAGCTACAGCCGGCTCAGTGACAGGCCGGGTTGCAGGAGCACGCATTCTGTAGGACCCTTTCTCGAGATAGACGGATGGAGAGGCGTTGGCCTCAAGAGCGGTTGCAGTCAGTTTGAAAGGAAGCGGCATATTATATGATCTGACAATAATAAAATTGAATTAGTACGAGGGTTCATTGAGAGAAATAAGGCGCAATTACGACAATCAAGCTTGAATTTGCCCTTGGGGTACGGTGCATAGTACTTCAGATTTCAGAAAGTGAGTGTTGGAAGCGTCCAACTGTAAGGTCAACAGTCACACATCACCTGACGTGACTTGACGTGACTTCTGGTCGGCTCTGGTCGGAGCCTGGCGGTCCGCTTAGTGCTGGTCTTGGCTCTCAATGCTACACCGTAGCTTGCTGAATGTTTCCAAGTCTACACTTACTCACCGAAATAATGCAAATCTGCTCTTCAGATCTCTCCAAACTAATGCTTCATTAAGGCGCCCCGCCTTGGCATTCGCTTTTGATATAGTGCGTTTCTTTCGCAGTAAGCCATCTCAACTTCTGACTCAACGTAGCAATTGCATTCGGAACTCCAAAGGATGGCGTCTTGATGAATGGATCTAATGCCTTTCCTGCTGCGCCTAAAGCCCTCAAATTATTAGAAGGGGACAATCCGTATAATTTGTTTGCCTTGCTTCCTTCCAACAGTGAAGCACAGCCGCTAACGATCAACATAGAAAGATACCATATATACTTGTATGGACCTCTCCTCTCGACTCAGGTCCATGCTAAACTGTCCTATAGCTGACAAACGGAGGAGGACGCACTGAGCAAGAACGGTCTAAGAAGCTTTCTGCTTGCCTGGATGTTGATGTGTGTCTTCGGTTGACAATCCAATAGAAGTTCCCTGCTAAATTCATACAGATACCTCCGTCTCAAATTGTTCAAGCTCATACTATCCTGAAGGATCTTGTCGAAAAATATGCAAATAAACCTGTTCTTGTCCTAGGAGGCGAACTTTGCGATATACGTAAAGTAGCCGAAAGGTAAAAAATTATTTATTGTTGATCTAAGTAGATTTTGAACGGTAAAATCACAGTTATGGCTTCCTCAAAGCTTATACGACGACGGACGTGATAGCTTGGAATCATACGTACGCCCATTTCCGATTATTTGAACAATCTCCAAATTCATAATCTTTTACTAGGGTGTGGCCCCTCGTAAACGTCACCCAGAGAGAGATAGATGCTTCTCATGAAGTTGTACGCTACCACAACTCCTTCCCATGCTTTGACCTGAGGTGCTTATTGAAGTCCGTATTCAGCAACCAGTAAATTTCTATGAGACGCCTATTTCGGCGATCTTCGTGTTTCATGACCCTCGAAATTGGGGATTAGATGGTACGCTATCCTGGTTCAAGATGGTGTCCGTTCTTGTGGATTTTCTTTCTAGTACAGATTATGTGCGACATCATTCAGTCAGGCGGTTTTATCGGGAAACCCTACGTGGACGTACAAACACAGCTGGCGAACCCCATCGATATTGTATTTTGCAATCCTGATATGTTGTGGAAGTCTGATTTCCCAGTACCAAGATTGGGACAAGGCGCCTTCAAGGAGTCATTCCAAGCCGTGTATAAAGTTTGTATCGTTACGCTATGGATCTCTATCTGAAATTTCTAACGTTTTGCAGGCGTTGACTGGTTACACATATCCCTATGTGCAATACGGCAAACCAACAACACCCACATATGATTATGCCCATAAAGTACTGGCTGGTCTGATGACGGAGATGTATGGTCCTGGCAAACTACCTTCCATGTGAGTCTGCCTGTACTTTCCTACTCAAACTGTTCTGAATGCGTTTCATCCAGGTACATGATCGGAGGTAAGTGTACTCTGTGCAGACAAGAGTCAACAAAACTGATCCTTCCTGTTCGCAGATAATCCTGCGTCAGGTATGTCTAGGAAGGTTACTTGAGTGACTTGCACTAACATGCGGACAGATATTGCGGGTGCTAATGCAGCCAACTGGCACTCTGTTCTTGTGCACACCGGCGTTTTTGACCCCTCTCAGAAGCTACCCCCTCAACACACACCGACTCATGAAGCTCCCGACGTAGAACAAGCAGTGAGATGGGCATTGAAGAGAGAATTTGAAGGAAGGAGATGAAAGTACATAGACGTCTGGGTGTCTTCGCTTAGAGTAGTGCATCCGTGCTCCGCGGGTATAGTTTATGACCTACTTAGTCATACAATCTATGTCACATACTGAATCTTATATTCTTTCTCTATCATCCTCACTCAATTCATGGCAACTGACGCTGTTCCACGTCCCATTTCACCAAATCAACCGCAGGAGTTCAGGAAGAAAGATGGCTCTCTCTCCAAGATGCGTTCTCACAAAGGCAATATGCCAGTCTTACCCCAGACGAAACTATGCCCATTTTGTCCCGCCAAGTTCACCAGATCTACTCATCTGAACAGGCATCTTAGAAACCGTGCGTACGGCTCCTGTAGCCCTGTTCTTTCTCTCTTACCCCTTTGCAGATACAAACGAGAGACTCTACTGTTGCGACGTGAGAATTAATTCGGTTCCGTGCAGACAGAATGATTCATTGCAATGTTAGATTTGCGGCGCCGAGTTCACGCGGAGTGATTTACTATCGAGGCATAAAAAGGGTTGCAGCAACGAGTGAGTGCTTTCATCCGTATGAGCATTGAGCTAGGAGTACTTATAATAATGAATGTTTGTACAGATCCGGTCATTCTCGTCGCAAGTCGTGCGTGTCTTGTACGGAGTCAAAAATAAAATGCGACCGTCAATCCCCATGCTCCAAGTGCGCCTCTAGAGGGAAAGAGTGCGTCTATGCCACGAGAACAAGAAGGCCTGCTGCTCATACACCATCTAATTCTGGGACTATTCAACGAGAACCTCCACAAGCCAGTACATCTTCTACCCTCCCCCCCAATGCCTCTAATGATCCACACGTTGCTCATGCCAGTCCTTTTCAAGATGGTTTGGACTTGATGCATGAGATCATTAGACGGGGCCCTACTATCCTATCAGATCATCAGTCTTTGCCTTCTTCAAACTACCACTCCTCCACTCCCTCCCATACTGCAACAGAAACGGATACGCAGGTGCCAGCCGGTAGTCATTTGACTTCTCTGTATAACAATGATATGTTCGAACCGTTCTTCAGCGACCTGTTTTCCCAGCACGAAAGTGCTTCGTCTGAGCCGACGAGTTCTGACTCGTCTGCAACTGATCAGACCGTGACGGACTACCTGTTTTCACTTCCTCAGCCTCAGGGACAGGTGCCCTATAAAAACCACCTTGTGTCACAACCCTTCCCATTACCAGGCGCCTACACTGCACATTCTTCGCTGCAACCTGCTATTAGTAATATCAGACAAACACCTCGGTCGCTTGGTATAGTGAATGGTAATGAGCCAGATGACGCAGAACGTCAGCACTACCGTGAGTGGTTTTCTTTCAATAAGAAAGTTATCCTCTTCTCATCCTTTTTGGCCCCAGTCCACCTATTCTTCACCGCATTCTTGGAGCAAATCCCTATGGCACATTCACCAACATTCACGTCAGAGGGAAAATCGCCACTACTGGATAGTGCGATGCAAGCTTGTGGTGCCGTCTATGTTAAAACAAGAAGGGCGTCGACATTCATCACGGATACGTTGGCTGCATCGCGAGAGATCTTGCCAGATGAACTCGTGAGCCCCTAAATTCGCTGTAATACAAAAAATGATCCTGACCGTTTGATCCGCCTTAAACTCAAGGCTAAAGATATCACTAACTCTTCTGATTTGTTGGATTTGATCCTGGCTGTGCTTCTGCTACACACTATTGGTCTATTTCACCAGGATTCTGAGCAAAGAGCATCTTCCAGCCTTTATCACGGTTCGTCTCTTGTTTTTGACTCAGACCCTGGCCGTATCTGATTCAATTTCGCTCGTAGRTATGCTAATTATGGTGAGCACGTCGTGTAGCCTAAAAGTTATGAATACTTGCCTGATTATCGTCTTAAGATGATCCGACGTTCGCAGTTTATCTCGAAGACTGCGTCTTGGTCCTTGGAAAACTATAGTCATCTGGCAATAGAAGAACAATGGCATGAGTGGGCTTTGCATGAAATGTCAAAACGGTGAGAGAAGGAATTTAACGTTGTGTGCTCAGCATACTGACGATGGAGAGACACAGCGCACTGCTTCTGTCGTACCTTCATGATTGCTGTCATTGTATCTTCTTCTCACTCCCTCCTTCGTACCAAAGCTCAGAGATCAAGATCGATTTGCCTTGTGATAACGAGTTATGGAACGCCAAGACGTCGTCAGAATGGTGGACTCTATTGCATGAAGACTCGCCTTACGGTTCAATGCAGTCGAGACTCGCAGGACCACAATTACCGCAGCTAGTCAATCTAGTGTCGGAACCCCGTTTGCTGACCGATCCAATTCCTTTATCACCGTTCGGACACTTTGTTTTGATACACTGTATTCTCCGTCGCTTATTCACTGTCTGTTGTGAAAGTCGTATGCCGTGCGGCTGTGACAATGTCGAAGGAAACAGCGAAGTAATAAATCAGGAGATATATAACGTACAATTCGCTCTGCACAATTGGTTGCAGGTCTGGATGAAGTGCCCCGAGAATGTCAAGGTTATGATGGGCGAGGAGCCTCCATTCATGCACAGTCGTAAGTCTTCCTCTACTATTCAGCCCATGCTTTCCTTTAACCATAACGCAGCGCTCCCATTTTATTGGCTCGGTCAAGTGGCTCTGATGGCATACCAAGAGAATCTGCCACCGTTTGAATCACGACCCTCGCAAACAACAAGATTAGAGGCCAGATTCTGGCAAGTTAAGAAATGGCTCCGACACATACGAGGGTTTTTGAAAAAGCACGACGAGGCGCCAACGCTACTGTGGGATGAGCTGATGAAAATTCGGCTGCAGTCCTGGCAGATAGACATGGAAGCCAGTACTTCCAGTGACGACCCACACGGACTGCTTGGGTTTTTCGGGGAGTAGGTTTTCAATGGAAAAGAAGGAAACGTGGACATATTTATTACATATACTTATCTATCAGTGTCACCGTACGTTCTAAGTGGGTCAGGCCTGGGTCAAACTTTACTTATGGACAAACCCACATTGACTCCAGATTGATCATTGAATAGTAAACCCACATATACACCGAATTCCCAATTTCCTGTTTAGGACTTAGGTTCTTTATGCTACCTACACCTGTATCTCTTACCTTCAAGCGTAGAAGTCTTCGACGACATGTAACACTTCCTCGAAGAAAACCGCTTGATGTTCTTTTATCTCGTGCAAGGGTCACCAACCTCGGTGTACTTCTATTGGCCTTCTTTACCGCCATTTCATTCCTTTTCAATTTGAAGCATTGGTTGACCGGTTCACCGMGCTCTCTGTATCATGTCCCTCCCCGAAGCATTCTCTCAACCATCTCCAGAAGTAGAGCTGCATCGAGATTGAACCATCTTATAGTAATACCGGGGCACGCCATTTGGAACGGAGCGTCCGCAGATGCGAGATTAGACGAGGACTTATGGACGCTTGAATCTTACCAGAGAAAGGGGGGCCGTGTCGAAGCATTCTTCCAGCACATATCGCAAGGGTGAGCCGTCATCTACACTCTTAAATCTGTTCTATTGAACTGACGTTCTGAGCATAGAGCAGAATTATCCCTAAAGGACGACCGCTCCCTTGTCGTTTTTAGCGGGTACGTCAACCATTTTTGAGCCTTCCAGATCATCAAGCTCAATGTACTTACATAGCGGTCAAACTCGACCATCAACCACAACTACTGAAGGAGAATCTTATCTACGGCTGGCATTACAGGCTAATGTCTTTCGAACCACCTCACCCGCTCATACTATTCGTGCAACTTCCGAAAACTATGCCCTGGATTCATTCCAGAATCTTCTGTTTTCAATAGCGCGTTTTCATGAATACACTGGAAATTATCCAGAGAAAATAACCGTAGTTGGCTACGAGATGAAACGAAAGCGTTTCATGGACCTCCATCGTGCCGCTATTCGCTGGCCCAAGGAGCAATTCAACTACATTGGTATCGATCCTGAAAATGAGGAAGCTCTTGTTGCGCAACAGGGCGAAGTAAGCTGATTATGCCTCAGACGTCTATAGCAATGCTAATATCTTTTCACTACAGAAAATGAATGGGTATTTGCCCTACACGGCTGACTATTACGGTTGTCATTCGGATCTTTTATCCAAACGAAAATCCAGGAATCCTCATATGAGGTTCCACTCGTATTACACATCGTCTCCAGAGCTGAAAGATCTCTTGGATTGGTGTCCAGACGATAGCAATACCCTCTTCAGTGGTACTTTACCCTGGAGTTAGATGATACCACAGCTCAATTGATGCTTAAGCTCGATAAGAAAACATTACTTCTCGAGTTGTCATTCGAAACTTCTGCTCACTGTAGGATACATTATGATTGTGAATAATTACACTAAGTATTGATATATATTGTTCAAAGTGGAAAACTCACAAGTTATGGCTTATCGGAGTAGTGACTGTCATCCGAACGGTATCCGTCAGCAGAGTTCAGGTTCACGTCCTTGTAGGATTCTGGACTGCCTTTCTCTAAATCCTCTTCGTAAGGATTGTAGAGGTCATAGACACTTTCACCCCCCATTGTCATCCGGTTGTCAACCACGAGATTTGGAAGATGGTCGGGACGTCGAGAGGCACGAGTAGCTCGAGAAACGCGCGATAAATCCTTTCGGATCTGCAGCGGAGCTACGGTATGCTCATATGGTACCGAGACAGCAGTGGCAGAGTCTGCGACGGTACTACCACTGGCTCGCTTGTAATCCTCCTCCTTTTTGTTCTCGCCATATCCATATCCATGCACGATCGAGGGCTCGTAATAAGGATCAAAAGTGGTAGAAGCAAGCTCTGGCTCGACCAGTTGTGGACGAGAAATTGGAAGCGTTCTGATACTCAGTGACCTAATGGCCAGTGATTGAGGCGGAAGAATGCGTCGTGTAGTGCAGAACAGGGTGACGTTGACTGTTCCAGATAGTAGGAAAATCGTCTCGCTATGTAACCATCAGAATGAATCCTAGAGAAAAAGATTGCAACTCACCAGAATACCGTTGCTTCAAACGGCACGTCATGACCGGTCCAGGCACTGAACCTGGATACAGCAATGGGAAGAATGATGATACTGTATGCTATCTGTAGCCATTAACCTCGCGTTAGTGATTGTAAACTTGAAGAATTATTGATACTGACAGGATATCTGTGCCTGTGTCAGCACAAAGAACAACCAAGGATATTGCAAAGACTCACAGAAGCATCTGTTTAGCAATCATCATGCTTTTGTCGTTGGATTTATCTGGAGGCCGATCATCTGCAGAAACAGTTTTACGAAAACGCATTCTCCAGCCATCGATCACGAGGTTGCCCCGCAGACGCAAGAAGATTAAGGTATACAAAAGGAAGCTGAGGAAGGCCGCTATGAACATCTGTGTTAAATCTAGTCAGAAGAGAACAGATTCCTGTCGTATGAATGACTTACAAACATATAGTCTAGTCTGTCACGGCAGGTCCAAAGTCAATGAGCAAGTCCGAGGCAGAGGGATCTATCACGCACGTTATTCGTTCCGCCGGATATCCTTCGGAAATCCAACACCAGTAGCCAGAGATCCCGACTGTACATATTGTAAGTAAAGAAATGATTTTAGAGGGAGGACATGACCGTACAAAAAGGACCACGCTCAACAGTGTTAAGTGCAGCAGGTCCGGCTATCACTATCGCGAATATACCAGACCAGCCAGCAATGAGTGAAGCAATGAGCGTGAAGCGATTCGGTTTGGACTCTAGGACCAATAGGAAAAAGGTATGCAATGCAATGACCTGTTCGGGCATCATTTACTCGCTGAACAGGCAGAAATTACATTAATGACTTACGAAGGTCCACAGTGCACTTCCTACATCCGAGGCTTGTTTGAACACACCTGTGAAATACACAGGATCATGAATCACCAACAGATAGTACCATTGCAGATCCTAAACCAACCTTGCGTCGTACAGAGATCTCCCAGTTCAACCCTCGAAAGAGCCACCCAATGAGCATTGAAAATCGATCCAATGGCTGGATATCTAAGTTTTCAAGATTCTTGAACAAGAAGCGTAGGTACATACCTTGCGAAAAATCACACAACAGAAGGGACACAAAGTAAGCGGCGACATGGGTTCTGACGAACAAATGTCTGTCTTCTGATGCCCTCGTATTGAACGCAGAAATCTGAAGGCAAATCATTAGATAAATTCATGGGTCAAAGGATATAATAACACACTGAAATTGCCACTAGAAGACCAACAACTGCCAATAGCGAAATACATGAAACGACGACCAGAAACTGTATCAGAAAGGAAGAGAATTAGGGAAAGCTGCACGAATACTTGGAAGCAAAATACTGCTTACCGTGACACCGTGCAACTCCTTAGACGAATAGGACGCCTGAACAAGAAGTTTGGACCCATTCGGCAGCGTGATAGTAGAGTCAGACATCGTGAAGTTCGTGAATAAATAAAATAAGGAGCAGTGAATTGAAGAAATTAACGAGTTACGAGTCCGAGGCCTGCTCGTCCGGGATTAATCTTCACGGTCAACGTTGAAGATGATAGTAGAGTTGTGGAAAACTCGTTCATGGCAGCTCCTCGAGCTGTTGATATGTGTGTGTATCGCCATCATCAGTATCAGGACCAGTACCGCCACAGTCACCGAACCTCACCGAACTCGGACGAAGCGCAGCTCAGTCGGATCCCGGGAGACCGGAAACAAGAATTCAATTGTCCCGCAAGCAGTTACCGCTTAGCGACGAAACCTGACGAAACCTGAAACGCACTGCATTTACTGCTTCTCCGGATTTAATTACTCATTGATTTACAGGCTTTTACAGGATGCAAAAATTAGGCCCTTGATCATTTTGGTTCCTGGACCCTCTGCGGCGCTCTATTAACTTGGCAGTCACAACACCCTTGTTGATTAACCATTTTCCTGTCCGCAAAAGAGCAGAGGACGCTGAAAGTCCTCCATCCTACCCAGTGCGTGTCCCCAGAGGGTAGCGCCGAGCTCGCTGTTTCGTGCACAGGCACCGACCAAAACGGTATACCGGTCCGTGTGCAGCAACCTGAAGCAGTGTTCCACCAGCATCAGTCAATGCCTTGACCGGACTACAGACGCGGTCGGATCATGGCTCGTAGCGGAACTGGAATGGTTAGAGTAGTTCTCCAACTCGTAAACAGCCATTGAACGTCGTTCCACCTTAACGGTTTTCTCGATCCTGACCTGAACATTCATGTCCTCCGGCCAGTCTGGCCCAGATTCCAGCGTGTCCAGATCAAAGTCGGGTATGGTAAGGTCCAGGCTGACCAACCCGCTCTTCTCTTCGAACTGTGATCTAACAGCGCGGCTCACGTCGCGAGCGGAGCGGAGGCTTTGAGATAGGGTGACCGCTGAACTAATGGTTTCATTTCGCCTTTCCAGGGAGGCCTCTTACGAAAGTGTTTGAGGGACGGATGGCATATCAGAGGACAACGAACTGCATACCATGAAGGTGTATAAGGAGACGTTGAGACATGATCCATGTTACACAATATCCGAGCGAAGCGCTGCATTGGTTTGTGAGTTGTAGAGCTCATCGTAAGTGCTAGCCACTCACGCAGCAGTCTGCGTAAAATGAACGGTAAGCGCTGTTTCATGTCAGAACATCGGACGTAGGCTAACCTGTATATCCTGGCTCGCTCGATAAATTATTAGATTGAGAACGTTAACAGCTTCCAAACGTTGAGAGATGTCCGAATGATGGGTATGAATCAGAATGCAAATACCTGTAAGTGCTGTGAAGTAACCAATTCCATCGTACAACATTCTGTGAGCTTGGATGAGTACAAGTTGAGACGAGTTCCGAGAAGCACGCACATTTTAAATATCCTTGAGAACCTAGTTAATTTGAATGTCAGTATGCAGCATAAAAACGAAGGTGAGTGAGCATACATGGAGCTAGAAGCAAGCTTGTGTTGCAAGAGGTATACAACAGAAATCGTAGTAGTAGTCAAGTCATAAATAATAGCCACGACATAATAAATCCAGGCTCCTAAAACTTGAATCTGAAAAACGCCCCGACAACTTCAGGAGGGAACTTAGTTGACGATCGTCAAAAAATTTAGCCGTGCATCTTACTTTCCCTAAAAAAGGGGGAACAGGCAACTTAAAAACTATCCGGAAATGATGACCTGGATCACGTACAAAATTGGGATCACGAACAGCTGTAGATGATGGGTCAAACATAGCCTAATCATGAGCTTTTACTACTCACGTTGCCGTCTGTACAAGGTGGTTGTCCACTCTAACTGCTGAAGGGGTTAGTGTGGCATAGAAAGAAAAGGGGTAAAGCATTCACAGCACACGCGACAATGTACAAGAGGGCAAGAAAGAGGCCAACTGTCCGTGAACGGCGTGAAAGATTGAATGCCCTAGAAGTGAGTTAGGACCCAGGGACATAGCAACCAAGATCGATAGTCACGCACCGAACTCCAAGAATCGTCTGGGAAACTGAAGACTGCAATGCTGCATTTGTTCTTCTATCAGTGATTGCGTCCCTCAGCAGCCGGGAAATGGCCACTACCTTTGAAGATGGAAGGTAATATATAGAATCGTGCACAGGACTCATCCGTGAAATGGGAGTAAAAGTAGCCCACGTTTGATACTGTGAGCACCAAGATACTTGTGAACCTATCACAATTGCATTGAGACAAGACAATCGAAGAAGAACATGAGATCTCACTGTATTAGAAAGAATAGTATAGATGATACGCTAGAAAACATGAGTCAACTCACACAGAACAGCTTTTTGAACAGAACACCTACGTCAATCGTGGTGCGTTCCATTGCGAGCGATAAAACCTCCACGAAGATGGTAACGTTAGAAGAAAACTGACACTTATCCATCAGATCTCTGACGAGATATAAACGAAAAATCGGCACTCACTCGTATAACGCCACTGCTAGAGAAGCTACGCGCAAATAGGCCGTAATGGAATACGAGTTCTCATTGAGAAAGCTCGACATGAAGAAAAGGATGGTGAACTATACACCGGCTAGACTGCGAAGACTAGCCCGCCGTCAGTGTTGATGGTTTGAAAGAAGGATTGAAGGCTCTCGGTAGTCTACTCAAAGGCCTCGCGCCCCGTGAGTTGAATGGTGGCAGCGCAACATGACATGTGTGCGAAGAAAGATGGACATTTGACTTAATTGCTGCCGGCAAATGAATAGTAGCGATCTGGTGGCGACATATGTCTTTCTGGCCAAGTTACAGACTATTCCTACTGGAGAATATCACGGATCTGCTCCTTGACTATGTAGAGATGGTATCAGAGACTAAAAGTCAGAACAACTGCAAGTCTTAGTGGTCAGAGGACTCAAAAGCCTAGATTCTGATGACTCATTGAGAAGGTCACGTGACTATATCTTATTAGGCGACTTAAAATGAGAATCTGAACAATCATTGCGATTTATGTATTAGCACGCTGATGCTCAAAACAGGTACGTACAAAAGCAGCAGACAGTTGTGTTGTAACATTTGAAAACGGCGGGTGTATTAGTTTTCTCTGGCACGTCGCGCGAAGACCGTAACCCCATCGGGCTAGAGAGTGAATAAATCAAAAGTGGGAGCAAGTTACCTGAACAGCTTCAAACTTGTACCCTGATTGTGTCCCCTAGACATGGTAGATGCCAGTGTTTAAAGTTTGTCTCTGTGTTTATAACTGGGAGTGCTCTGGTGCGCAGGACGCATATGTACAAAAATATACATACTTACTATTGGGCAAGACACTGCAATACTCCCCCTCATGACGGTACGGATTTGCCGCCACTCAATTGAGGAGTGGATGCAAGCTCGACGCTATTAAAGTTGGTATTAATAATTGGGCGTGTAAGGTATAAATACGACGGTCAAATTATACATATCCTATACGGAATACGCGGGTTTCAAGCAATCTATTAACGAACTGAATGGAATGAATCAGCACAGTACACGGAAGCACGGTGATGGACGGAAACACACGTTGTGCTGCGGTCATTTGTATATGGTACAAGCCTTTCATTGTAAGTTTTTGCCGCTCGTTGTCATGGCCCTGGCCACTGACGAGGGTACCGTTTGGTGTTGCCATGCGCAATTGTGTGGACATCCTTTGGACTAGTGAAGCATAATGTCGGAAACCTGTGAATCACGGTTAGCACGGAATGATCAAAACATAAGTGAGATCCTAGCTTGCCATCCATCCTGTTTGCCCTGTACTCAAACCAAGTCAACAACATGAGAACATGTAGAGTGTCTATGCTTGATAGGTGAAGAATACTGTTGACACTTGACTGAAAAAAGGGTAATCTATCAGCCACGGCACCGAAGAATACCGTGGAAGCTAACCTTGGCAGCGTTAGCATAGGTTTCGGCAACATTATGTAGCCCCCGAACAGCAAGGTCAGGGATTGTAGAATAGCTATGTATGAGCGGATGTCCGTAAGCCCTGATGTACCGTGCCATCATGAATACAACTCCTTACCTTGCGGCGAATGCGGCTATAGAGTTGGCGAGGCCTGGCGACATTTTACGTGCTGTGAACTCTTGGTAGACATCTTCATAGATAATAAAGTAGTATTCATGCCCGAGATTATTGAAGAATAATAAGATGAAATCAGTCATCAAACTGAAAGCGGGATGTTGCGGGAAATCGGGATCGAAAAGATGCACTTGACGGGATGTGGATTGAGAGCGGGAATGATACATCATAGGGCCAGGACTGGGAGACATGGAATTATAGCCGAGGGAACTTGGCCGTGCGGAGCTACTGTAAGGCAAGGAATGTCTGAATGAGCTCAGCGTGGCACAAAAACTAGAAGAAACCAAGCAAGACGCACCGATGTGAATAATCTATTGAACGACGGGGATCCGAGGCATAGGGGGAATATCGCACACTGCCGCCATCGTCGGCACCCACAATGCCACTTGCCTTGGGTGAACGCGAATTCGAGCGAGAAATAGAGTAAGACGAGAGCGCAGGACTGGAGGAAGTGGAGGCTACCGAAAAGGCATCGAGAGACGAGACCCCATCGGATCTGGTGAAAAAGAATGAGAAAGGGGATAAACGCGTGGAAGAGGAATCGGCACTTGCCTCTGTTCACTGCTACTGTAATTAGACGCAGCACTAGGCCCAGCAATAGCGCGACTTCGCTCAGCAAAGTAGCGTTCTCTATCACGGAAACGACAAGGAATCTTTGCAGCTTTGCATGCCTCACACTTTGTCTCTGGAGAAGGCTGAAGACATTTTATCTTCTTAAGACGACTACAAAGAAATTAAGAGGTTAAAAGACAAAAAGAAGGAGAACGCCACTAACCAGTTATCACAAGAAGTGACGAGACGAGGGCGCTTCTTATGGCCCTGAGCATGCTGAGGAGATTCGATGATAAACTGGAAAGAGTCGTCCATTGGGAAAAGCGGATTCGATGACCGGCAGAGATGGCTTTTATGGAGCACTCGACCTCGAGGCCCAATTTTGCGAGAGTCACGGCCGTAACAGAAATCATACAAGATTAGCAATTTTCTGGCAAAATAATATCAGAAAAAATTTGATTCATTTTTCTTGTCTCGTTGGCAGGGCGCCTGCCAACCGTGCTTTTTGGTACACATTCGGATCTTTCATTCTTCAAATGGCAACCTTTCAACACGTCTCGTTTCTCTCAACAGCTCGTATCCGAGCAGTTTCACAACTAATTCACAACCAGTTTCTAGCTCACAAGCGGCCACACCAAAGGTGCTCCTTCAACGAGTTTCCCTTGTACGTCACCCTAAAAGCTTTACCCGAGCTGCGCCCACATGCGCACGAAACATGACGATCGCTGAACTGACTCGCTTCATCTGTCCATCAATCTGTGACTCTGTCCGTTCGGTTTGTCAGGTACAATACAGCATATCACCCAAGGGACACTGCAAACCAGTTCAGGCCCCCTTTGAAAATCGTATTCTAACCCGTGTGCGCAGCATCTCCAATAATAGCAGCTCGCTCTATAACTTTTTAGTTTGATCCCAGTCTCTTTCTACTCGGTGGATGAAAGGGTCGTTTGTAGCCCGTGCTCTAGCGTGGGGCCGGAATCTACGGATGTGCTCACATCTTTCACAAATCTCCTCCCTTCCCCTTCATACTCCTCGGCGGAGAATATCAGTCGTGAGTGTCTTGACTCATCCTGCTGTGCTCCTGAAACATAGCATCAAGCAAATCTCTCTGTCATGCAACGTAATCAACCACTTACAACGCTCAACTCGTCGCTCTCCCGTCCAGCCGTTAAGCGCGCAGTTTCATCGAGCTCGACGAGGTAACCGCGATCGCCGCTCGGTGCGTCTAGGGCGTCCTCTGCCAGTATTGGGTTTCCATGACTGTCCAGAGGGACTGTAGAGTGTAGACTTTTTTGATACTTGTGATAAGTATACAAGGCAATACCTAAATGCAAGATGCAAATCAAGTCGGCGGACATACTTAAAAAACCATATAAGGCCAAGGCGTACCGCAAACAGTGATAGCAACACCAGTGATATTCAACGGCGTCAGCTCATCACCAAAGAACCACGCGGATATCGTAATGGTGGCGACCTCTTTGGCAATTCCTGCAATGGACATTGGTACTACGCCGGCACGCTGAAGAATGCTGAGCAAGCCATGAGTAAAACGGATGACCATCGATGAACAGAGTTTGTCGTGACTTACTAGAATTCGCTAAGGACCATACAAAACGCAAGTACCCCAGGCGCAACCAGGAACCCAATGGTTCTCAGAATATGAGATACACTGGAGAAGAATTCGCTCTCGAAAAGGGAACCCCAGCCTTCGATCGCCATACTCAAAACACCGAGAGTTACTGCCATGACGGGACTCAACCAAAATATTGTAGCGGCAGGATTACTAAACCCCATTTTCTTATCCTGAAGGAGTGTTTGGGTAAGGGCCCACCGCAAACCTCCCAAACCGCTGGCGCTCAGGACCAAAACAAATCCGCCGAGAACGAAATGGGTCTCTGTAGCAACCATAAGCAGGACTCCAGTACAGATGAGAAGTATGACTCCAACGAGTCTCCACGAAAACCGCTCGAGACCGAATAAGAAAGCAAAGAGAAGAACAAATATTAATGATGATGATTTGACCATAGCTTTTATCAAAGACAGAGAGGTTAGCTGCAAGAAACTAGACGGATCTCACCACCACATACTATAGAAGGATAAAGATATTGTCTTCAACGATAAATTGGAGAAACCTATATCGAGGCTCGTCGCGACAGCAGTGGGGACGGCTCTCTTCCTACACAACAAATGAAAAGAACGGCAATATTATCAGCAGCTTGGTATAAGCCAAAGCTAGGCCTAGCACACCAGAGCACACGCGGGAACGTGCAGCATGGTGAACATGTGGGGCTGAACTAGATTGTGCGGTGCTTACCCAAACTGCTCAGTGGTAGGGTTCCTTTCTGGTCTAAAACGATGAGGCCATATCTTCAGAACCAGAGTAGCCAAGATGAATTGAACCACCATATGAAGAGTCGTCACGAATAGAGGATAGGGGAAATTGAAGTGTGATTCTGAAAACATCCATTTGTTATACACTGAGAGGAAGATTGCAAAGAAAAACCTTTAGCACAAGAACCAGATAATTAGATTAGACTGCCTAAAGGTGAGACTAATGACGCACCATGAGGCGATGAAAAGGGAATTCAATATAGCATTCCTCCGCCAGAGTTGTTTCTTCTCTTCAACTGATGCTAGATGAGCATGGCCGTCTAAAGCTGTATATACAGCTTCTTCATTGAATTCTTCTGGTTGAGGCGAAGACAGTGTCAACGATTCGTCCAGCGAAAGTCCATTTCTGTGTGGTGGTCGAGCCATGAAGCTTCTGAAGTTGACATGTCACAACGTGAGAAAAATAAAATTGAGCCTTTTACTTTGACGGCATCATGATCCAAGCATGCTTTCTCAAGTTCTTGCAAATCTCTACTTAGCATCATCTCAAGTCGCTATCATTGTCAGCACCTATACTACCTACTTATAGAGATTCTATACTGGCGAACGGCAAGTCCTTCGTATCCAAGCCCCACGCGCGCTCCGGCTCAACGCCATTTAGAGCGGAACGACTGTACTATTGGCATCTTGGCTTTCTTGAGTATTCTGCTGTACCTGTGCATCTACTGCCGCGTTCGTCGCATTCAGTCGAGCAGGATCACGCCTAGTGTACCATGACAGAGTGAAACCCGATGACAAGGTTAATTAGTCCGCAAGTAACGACTGACCATGTTCTCCAATGATCAAACTGTTTTTGGTGAAGGTACTGAAGAAATTCGTCTTTTTTCATCCCTGCTCGAAACTGGGCGTTTTGAAGCAGTTCGAGGTGATGAAGTGCATGGGGATAACTGATCTCCGTGAGCCACGTTGTAGCAATATCACGGAGACTAGTTTAGCTTACTGAATAAAGCGGGCATAGTCCTTCTCCTTGAAATACAATAGATAATTGAGGAAATTGACAAAGGCAGGTTGTTCCAGGATGTTCTGTTGAGCCAAAGAATGAAGGTAGAAAGGATTGGCGAGAGCCTGGACAAACTCTAACTCGAGCTCAAAGCGGGACCGGTTAATGGCTTTTGGGTCGGCATTAGGTGCGTTAGGTGTGTCAGCCATTGGACTACATACACTTCTGCTCAGTCTGAAGTGGTGGTGGTTCAATTTGAAGAGACTTTTTGTTGTTTCTAGATGGTTTAGCCAAACAAAACTTGCACGTGTCGAGTACGCGTCACAGAACCTCACAGAACGCGAAATTTCTTGTCTCTTACACTTCATTTAAATTCTAGCTTTCATTCTTCTTATTTTGCAAAATAATGTCCGGTGAAGATGATTCCAGTGGATGGCAACTCACAGAGTCAGATCCTGGTGTTTTCACGTACGTGAACTTCTACATAAAACAATCCCAATCCTTCTGAATTCATCATGACTTAGCGAATTATTGAAGACATTAGGTGTTCCGCTTATAGTCGACGATTTGTACTCGCTAGATTCCGAATCTCTTGCCTCACTTCAACCCCTTCATGCCCTAATTTTCCTCTTCAAATGGGTACCGTCCTCTTCTGACAGTGCACCTGCTGGAACCTATGATCCAGAATTTCCAGGGTTTTTCGCTCATCAGGTGGTCAACAATGCTTGCGCAACATTAGCTGTGCTCAACGCTTTGGGAAACATACCTTCTCTCCAAACTGGCCCGCAATTAGCCGAGCTCCTGAGTTTTACCACTGGAATGGACCCTCAGACTCGGGGCCTCGTAATTACCAGTGCAGACTGGTTGAGAGAAGCGCACAACTCCCTGTCTCCACCAAGTGCGATCTCCTTAGATGGGCTTGGCCTTCCCAAGCAGACCGAAGATGCGTATCACTTCGTGGTATATCTTCCTGTGATGGGATCCGTGTACGAGCTGGATGGTTTGAAGCCTCATGCAGTCAAGCATGGTGCTTATGACGAATCAGGAGAAGGATGGCTTCACCGTGCACGGTCAGTCATTTTATATACTACGTATAAAGCACGACCATTTACCCGATCGTATTGAAGTGATGTCATTGAAAATCGAATACAAACATACCCGCCAGGAGCCGTACGTTCGTCCCTCAACGAGACACTTGTCATAGTCTCAAGAATGAATATTTTCGATAGCTTGACTTTAGCCTTCTTGCTTTGAGGGATGATCCTCTACCTATTCTTCAAGAGGAGTTGAAGAATCTACAAAGTGCCGGAAGACAAGCGGAAGCCGCCGAGTTAGTCGTGAAACTTGCAAACGAGAATTCCAAGCGAGATCGATGGGCTGTAAGGACCCCTCACCCTTTCTGAACATATGCATGGTAGTAACCCTCGTTCCTGGCGTTGCAGTTCGAAAATAGCCTCCGAAGACATAATCATGTCGGACTGGTGCATTCACTCCTTGTTGCTCTCGCAAAGGCAAACAGGCTGGAGCCCGCCAAAGAAACCGCAAAGACAGTCATGCGAGAGAGGATCGCGAAGGCGAAGACGAAAGGGGAAGCAATGGACGAGGATTAGATGCTGTCACCACCCATGTACGCCGGTTGAATGCCGATGGTATTTCCCAGATCGTCAGGGAGATGATAGTAAGCCAGATCAGAAGTTCTACTGTAAATCATTCGAATTCCCCATGGAATTTCCCGTTGATTAAAAGCATCGAACCATCAGGAGTTGCTTCCCTGCCGACAGTATCTCGATTGTATGAAATAGAGCCCTTACTTGCTTTTAAAAGTCTACGTCTTACAGATGCATCATATACATTGTTTCTGCCCGACGGCATGTCCCATGGTGCGATTCTAACCAAAGGAAGCATCCTTGCGAAAGGCAGTGCACGATTTATCCCTGAAATCCACTATTTTTTCCGCGTATCTGCAACTCGACTCGCACCGGTGAGTCAATCGCGGCATTGACTCGAGTTCTGTGGGAGCCACTTGTGAAAATTCACTCGAAGCCCAGTCACTGAACGGTTCCGAGTTGATAATTCTATGGGCCCTAATAGAAGCTACCCCGCATATGTTTTTCACAGAACCTGGCGCTTGTTATTCTTTCATAAAAGGCTTGGGCGCCTACTAATAATACAATAGGAACCGTGGCCCGATCATCAATGAGGGCGTCTGGATCTGTTAAGGTCGTAATTGCAGAAGCGAGCTGAGCTAGGCTGAGCCAGTGCACGAAACTGAGTCCGGATTGGTTCGATAACCGTTTTAGGTTCTCAGACGCCCCGACCTTTCATGACATCAGATTTCGACCTCCGACTTTGATGCAAGTACAGGCTGTACAGCCTTTCAGCTTCTGGCGAGCGAGGAGGGCGGACAAGTTCCATGTGGCATGCGAACGGACGTATAAACAGAGCAAGGGCGAGGAACCCCTACATAAGAGTAACAGCTTCATCTAACTCTTTGAAAATTTTGAGTGAATCCTGTCATTCGGCGTACAATTTGTTCCGTTTTCTCATTGTACAGTCACCAAGTTTCATCCTTTCGTCCGACTCATCTCGGACTCGGAGGTCGGGCATTGCTGAGAAGTATACTCCAAATTGACCTTCAAGAGAGAGGCGCGCGCAGGAATTTTCTATACCTTTCTCTAGGGTTCTCGCATCCGGGTTCTCGCTTTCGGTGCCTTCTCCGAACGCTCAACACGGACGTCGACGCCACCGCAGATTCCTTCACAATTGAGCGGTGTACCATTTTCATGGGCCTGTCTAAAGACATTATGATTCCACGGACAACGGCTAAGAGGCAGGTGACAGAAATCCAGATGTAAGTATGTGATATATGTACTTACCTTACCGTCTCTTACCGTTCCTAAATACATATTTGAAACTGTCTCAAGGGACATCATATCATACATACCTCATCATGCCCAGAAGTTGCCTGAAGCTGTCTCCACTGTCCACATCCGAGATAATTAGTGGCTTCATCGATAAATAACCAAAAGACGCCATATTGGTCCTCCGATGAGTTCGAGGCAAACAGCAGCTGTTGGTACTTGCATAGATCCAGCGCTGCAAGTTATAGGTGTATGTATCACTGAGCTTGCCTCTGACTATACAAACCCGCGAAGCTCGCTAGTGTACTTCGTCTAACGCCTCGGCCGCGGATGCGGATGAAAAACCTATGGGCTGGGAACGCCCATGATCCATCTATTAGCTTTTGACTCAGTAGAGCTAGTCTTTCCAAGAAATTCTGTGATTGACATACGTACATACAATTGGAATAGATCGACCCTGCATGTAGCGGAGCACAGCACAGCACTGAGTGGCAAGTGTGCAACGCCAAATGTAGAGAATTGATGTGGATGTGGGTGGGACCTGCTTGGTTTGCAATTGAAGTTTTCTCTGTAAAGATGGGCCGTGGATGACACAAGAGTCCGAATATGAGCGGACAAAAAAAAACAAGACTGCGTTAAGAAATGGAAATGGGTCAGTAGGTATGTATGAATAGGCAGGCGTCGACAGATCGGCGGGTACGAACGGGTACGACGGTCATAATCCAGTGCCCACTGAATTCAATTGTAAGAGATCTTCGCTCATCATCGAACATCGAATCTTCAGTACACGTACACCCGTCGGAACCCAATCCAACCAAGGGGTACTGAGTAAGTTCAACAAAGTTCAACGTACAGATGTTCGTTCGCAGGAGCCAGACCCTGTCTTTCTGCCTTTCTGCCTGCCTGCCTACATAGGCAGCCTAGCATCTTAAGCGGTCTGCATCATCACTGTGCATGGTATTGGTATAGTTTAGTGTCTAGTACACATCGAAGCACCTTTAAATAGACAAGACAAAGTAATGTTTGTTCAGTTCAGTGTGACACGACAGGAATATCAGTTCTCTTATCATAAAGATCAAAAACAGGCTGCATCCCATTCGCTTTCAAATCCCTTGCTACCTTCTCTGCCTCTTTGAATACACGGAGGAGGTTAGCTCCCGTCAATCCGGCAAGTTCGTACTTTGTCCAGCCACGGGTGTATAGCTCAGCAATCTACAGAGTCAAACAGAACAGTACCAAGTCAGTTCGTAGTTCGGTTGGCAGGACAACAAGGGGGTGTGGGCCCGTGGGCCCGTGGGCCGTGGGTGGGTTGGGGTGGAGAACGGCAAGGCACAAAGTTCGGAGCGGACGGATAGTCGGATGGAACGCGCTTACCAAAGCAGGATACTTGGATACATCCTCCAGACCCTTCGGAGTACTCCCTATACCATCGAAGTCACTTCCTAAACCAACACTGAATGATCACAACCGATATTAGATGACATGACAATTCAAGACCATAGAAACTTTGATATACTAACTGGTTTTTCCCAGCGATCTTAGCGATATGGTCTACGTGATTGGCGACTGCTACGACGTCTGCCTCTCCGTCCGGTGCAACATACTGCGGGGCGAAATTTACCTGCAAAAGTTGTTCCGAAAACGTATGTGGTGGGTTAGTCCATGGTCAACAACGAGTTAACGACCTGTCCTGTATGACGACGGACGAAAGCCTCGAACGCACGTACCATGACGACCCCGTCTTTCTGACCCTCACCTGTTCCCACGAGTTTCAATACCTCGTCGGGGACGTTGCGAGGAGCGTCATGAACAGCTCTCGCGGAAGAATGAGACCAAATCACAGGTGCTTTAGAATGCTTCAATGCCTGAGTTGCCGTCGCATCTGATGTATGAGATAGATCCACCAAGACTCCGAGACGGTTCATTTCATCTATGAGAGCCAAACCTAGAGGACTTTTTTGAAATGAAATGCGATGTCAGGACATGTCAGAACAGAAACATAAACAGAAACAGAATTGTAGAATTGGTATGTAGAGAAAGGGATGGGATAACGTTGACGTTGCGCAGCAAGTGCGAAACGCTAACGGGTACGGGTATTAGATGATGAGATAGACGGCCCCCTCTCTCAGAGAGAGAGAGAGCTATTCAACTGAGATCCAAATCACTGATCAAATGCTAGGATATCAAACAGAATCCCGTATACAGCTTTTGCTTGCTCATGCAGATTATATTTCCGAGATCTCACTCGACTCTCGCGCCACCGAAACCGAATTACGCACCAACCAACTAACCAACTAAAAGAGAAGAACGAGCAGCTCACCTTAGACCACCATGGAGAGGTTCAATTCCCGGAGTATATCCACATGAATCCGCGAACGCGTTGTGACATGTATGGGTTAACGTGACGTAGCGTACACCAAGCGCATGATATTGTCGAAGTACAGCGATTGAGTTCCCTAGTTGATGTCCACTAAATAAAACAGGGTGATGAAGTTGGCATGAGTTACTGGCAACCACTATCTCAGGGATGGTTACTGGAAAAAAAAATAGACAGGAAACAGGAAACTGAAACTGGACTCGAAGCATCCGGATGAACGCATGCATTCAAGCCCGAGAAGGAAGAGAAAATAAAAGGCAAAAGGTAAACCAGGTCGGAACTCACCCCTCAACACCAATAAGACTAGCAATTTTTCCGTTCCCGATAGCAGATCGAACATCACTCTCGCTCAAAGCCAATTGAAAAGTCTACGAACGGAAACAAAGTGGGAGTGGATAAATAATTTAACCGTCCTCCCGTGTTAGCAATCGCGAATCCGCGACACTTCTCCCCGCTTTCGAATATGTGGGTCGGACGTACATCAGAGTATTTGTCGATTAATAGCTTGGAAACGTCAATTTGTTCGAGTGTATCCCTGGATTCAGAAAAAGGAGAGAAAAAAGAAGAAGTCATGTTATTGTCTGGGTCTACGGATATCAAACACGGGTAGATGAAAAAAAACCAACCTAACTCTCCAAGTACCATTCAAAAACTCTTTTCCCTCTGCCTCGGGTTTCGCGCACTCAACATATACCGACCTATATGATGGAACAATGGGTATCAGAAGATGATGGGAAGGGGGCGTAAGTGAGAAAAGAAGCCAGAAGCCTTCCAAGGTTTTAAAAAAGGCCATATTGCTTACCAGAAGAAACCCCCAACCTTTCCTTTCCGGAGACGAGGAATATCAACGTGAGCGGGCATGGAGTTTAAATCAATTGCGGTTACATTGTTGGCATACGCAAACCGTGTAAGAATAGGTAGATCAATATGGCCATCCTAAGAAGAATTTGTTGTGTCGACAAGTGAGTAGGAGTGGATTGTATAGAATAGAATACAAAGATTCGAAACACGAAACACTTACAATGACAGGAGCTTTGTCCAAGATATCTAAAGCAGCAAGCATAGGGTCCTTTGGAGATCCACCAATCCAAGGGATCAACTTGACCGAGTCTGGTAACTCATCGCGGAAGAAAAGAAGCACGACAAGAGATGCAGTCGCGAGAAGAGTTAGAATTCCCCAAATGACAGAGCGCGTCTTGGTGTTCTGGGTTGTGATGAGAACCTTTGGTGCATCTTCAGACCCGGAAGAGGAGGAAGAATGTAAATGTGGTAGATGAGGGCTATGAATGTGATGCCGTAAAAGAGACGTCCTCTCGGAGGTTTCTGTACTCTGAGGACTCTGAACAGACGAAGACATGGCGACGAATGGTAGAAGGGGTAACGCGACACGAGTCCAAATGGTCTGAATGAAACCTAAGAATATCGCAGCAGCTATATCTCTAGCTGCTTCTGGAGATAAGCCGTGGTGTCGGTGATGCTTGCTATCTGGAGAGTGAGAGGGTGCGCTGGAAGATTGCTCCTGATGACCGGCTTGGTGGTGGTGGGGAAGGTGAAGGTGCGATTTGAGCTTGTGAAGCACCTGAGAATACCTCTTGGGTTCAGCGTGGTCGCAGTCTGAGTGCGAGCGGGTGCGGTCCGCTTCGGCTCGGTCATCCATCCCTCTGTAGTAAGCCGCCAAGAGTTGAAATTGCGCTGGAATTGCGAGCATTTTATAATTTATATTGTTGACATGTTGGGTTGTATCACTTTCACTACTAATACATGATAGCTCGGCCTACAAGTTAAAGAGAAGGAAAAAAGGGAAAGAGAATTGAAAAGTATAGGTTTTACACTTAGACAGAGGTACACATACACACTTCACTTACTATTAGAATGTGGAGAGCACTGAACAATCCAGAACTCTGCAAATCAACTAATTCAGTCGAGACAGACATGATTTAAAAATTCGATCCCACCTTGGTTTTTGAAACTGAAGTTTTACATCGTCGCACATGCGCACCAAAATTTCCCAGCTAGGCTCACTCATCACATCCTCCATCCACTCCGAATCCGTCATGCCTGTGTCAGAGGCAAAATCTGAGTTCAAGTTTCCTGTATGATAGCCTCGTGACCGTGATTCTTCGTCATCGCCCCATACTACTCTCTTCTGTGCTCTCCATGCCCTCCCCATTGTAGTTACAATCAAGAGAGTGCCCCAGTATCCGGAGGACACCGCTTCATTGGCTCTTTGTTGTGATTCATGCACAGCAAAATCGCGCAAGAGGCTACTAGGGAAGTCAAGTGGGGAGCAGATGTTTATTAATGCCAGCGGGACATCTGAGGAGACCTCGGCCCCATTCTGCTGGGAGGAGAAAGGAATACTTGATGCAATAAGAGGGAAGCGTAGACTGTTTGAGCATTTAATCACAAACGAGATAGCTCCTCCCTGTGTAAGGTTGTTGGGGTAGTTGTGAGATATGGTAAAGCCCTCCTCGAGAGGGAAAAAATGGGACATAACTTTGCACCAAAGATCGCGGTAGAGGTATATATTTGAAAAGAAGCCTTCCTGAGATGCAAGACGAGCAGCTGCTCTTGCCACAGCAGGAGGATATTTGCTACAAACTAAAGTGCCTGGCAGCCAACTCTCTTCAGAGTTGGTATCTTGCGAGCCGTCGTGATGAAATCGAGAGAGCTCAGAGTTGTGCTCAGTAGATTCCTGGAGTGAAAGTGTTTCCCGCAAGTCTCTCACTGAGATGATGTTACTTAGATAGTACGAGCAAAAAGAGTAGATCAAGACGGCACCTATGTGAAGCACACTGTATAAACATTGTTCATGAGACATTTAGTCTGAAGACAAAGAGAGCGTACTTGGTATCAACTAACTCGCTCAGAGTCATTATCGTCTGCTAGAAAGATGCTGTTGAGCGCGCGCTAGTTGATGATGACATGGTGTACGAGGAAAAGGCAAGGAAAAGGTAACCGATGTTTCGGAACTTTTTATCTTGCTCCCTCATCTCTCTTCTTAGACTCTCTCTGTCATGGGAGAGTCAAATCTGGACTCCGTTTCCGCGAAGAACAACCGAGTGATTCTTGTTGGAATAGGGTACGTTCTAGCCACTCATAGATTACGTCTATTCATACTACTTATCTAGCGGTGCAACATGCTCAGGAAAGACTACTCTTGCAAAGCATTTAAGACGAGTTCTACCCAACAGTGTTATCCTTCATCAAGACGTATGTACCCATCAATCCAGTCGTCACTTTTCCTGACCTCGTATTCTAATTCAGGATTTCGCACCGGTGAATACATCGTATTCTCGTTCCTCGATTTTCTGATCTATTCTCCAGCCTCAAGAACTCGTTCCGATTCATCCGATTTACAAAGTCCAAGATTGGGACGCACCTGCAGGCGCCATCCAATGGCCTCGTATGATCTCTTTCTTGAAGCATATCAAGCAAACCGGCGAGATACCACCAGAACATAGAAGTCATGACCATTTGAACAAGCAAAAACTAGTCCATTTGGACGATCAAGTTAGAGACAAATGGCATCACACTTTTGAGAGTATTCAGAAGAAAGCTGAGGAGAATGGAGAGACGATAACATGGGGTCTAGTAGATGGTTTCTTGCTCTACTGGCATCCAGTACGTCCAATCGTCTTGACTGCATTCCGAATTAACGTATATTTGCAGGAAGTATACGAACAATTAGATGTAAAGATCATGTTGCGTGTACCAGAAACAGTACTCAAGCAACGAAGACATGAGAGACATGGCTATCACACCGCAGGTAAGTCATCTACCCTCCCCCTTTTCACCGCTCTGCGGACTTTTTCTTTCCACATACTTACCTCTCTAACTCCACTTCAATTGCTCCTCGGCGCTCTCTCTGCTCGGCACTCTATCCTATTTAATTGGTTGCTGACTGGGAGTTCAATCCGATCCAGAGGGATCCCTATGGCGTGATCCCCCGGAGTACTGGGAGCAGATCGTCTGGCCCGCATACCTAGAGGCCAATCAGGATGTCTTTCTAGACGGTGACGTGGAGCATGGAGGGCCAAGTGGTAAAGTAAAGGACATTATCATCATCAACGGAATTGAAGTTAGCATGGCGGAGATGGTAGAGAGAAGCTGCGGGGTACTCAAGCAGAAACTAGAAGAATAGAATTTGTAGTAGATTATTGCATATGAAAACGTGTTTCCGGCGTTGTGGATATATTTGGTACCGAGAGCCCGGTCAGCCGATAATCACATGCAACGGTAATAGGTGTCTTGTGATTGGAGGCCGACCCGGTAGCCCGATGCCCTTTAAAAGACTCTCTCCCCGCTACAGCTCTACCCCGCTACATCTTTCTCTTTAATTCATCATGTCTGTCATCGTCGTTGGTGGTGGTCTCGCAGGTCTCTCTGCCGCTCATACTCTACTCGAGCGTGGTGCCAATGTCTTGCTGCTTGACAAGCAAGGGTATGTTTGAATTCTTCTCGTTTGCGATCCAAGACATTCAAAACTATCGCAGTTTCATGGGAGGTAACTCCACTAAAGCAACCTCTGGTATCAACGGTGCTGGCACACAGACTCAGCAAGAAGCTGAGATTCCCGACAATGCCAAAATCTTCTTCGAAGACACCAAGAAATCTGTATGTTTTCTGGCTCTTTCTGGTCGCATTATAACTCAATATCCTTTCAGGCTCGAGAACTTGCAAGAGATGACTTGATTCGGGTGTTAACAGGTCGCTCAGGCGATGCTGTAAACTGGTTACAGGACAAGTTCGGTCTAGACCTCTCCAAGGTCGCTCGCCTTGGAGGCCACAGTCAGCCCCGTACACATCGTGGTAGTGCTCAATTCCCAGGAATGGTGCGTTCGTTCAGTGTATTCCGTCGGGTCCCCGCAGCTTCTCATTATAATCTAGGTCATCACCTACGCTCAAATGGAGCGCCTCGAGGATCTCGCAGTATCCCAGCCCTCTCGCGTTAAAATCCTCAAAAAAGCCCGCGTGACCAAGTTGCTGAAGGACGACTCTGGTGCCGTCGTCGGTGTCGAATATACGCACAACGGTTCCACAAACTCCGCATATGGCCCCGTTATTCTTGCAACCGGTGGCTATGCCGCTGACTTTACTTCGGATTCCCTTCTTAAAAAGCACCGGCCCGAGCTCTGGAATCTTCCTACTACAAATGGTGATCACTGTACCGGTGATGGTCAGAAGATGGCTATGGCTGTTGGTGCCAAGGGGATTGACCTGGAGAAAGTTCAGGTTCACCCTACGGGTTTGGTAGATCCTAATGAGCCAGACGCAAAGGTTAAATTCTTGGCTGCAGAGGCTTTGAGAGGCGTCGGCGGTTTGTTACTCGATAACACTGGAGCACGGTTTGTTGACGAGTTACAACACCGAGACTATGTCACTGGCAAGATGTGGGAGAATGGCAAGTATCCTATTCGCCTGGTTCTTAACGGTAGAGCTTCCAAGGAGATTGAATGGCACTGCAAGCACTACGTCGGTCGTGGACTTATGAAGCGCTTTGACTCAGGAGATGCGCTCTCGAAAGAGTTTGGCCTTCCTCCCAGTGTTCTTAAGAAGACTTTTGAGGACTACAACCAGTCTGTGCGCACCAAGAAGGATCCCTTTGGAAAGAAGGTACCTCTTTTATCATTTGACTCTAACTGCTTTCTCATTCTACTATCTAGTTCTTTTCTGGTGAATGGACATACGACGACACATTCCACGTAGCCATCATGACCCCCGTCCTGCACTACACTATGGGTGGTCTCGAGATCGACCCCGAGTCGCGTGTGATTGGAGAGAACGGCAAGCCCATACCAGGTCTATTCGCAGCTGGTGAAGTCGCTGGTGGTGTTCACGGTGCCAACCGTCTCGGTGGTAGCTCTTTGTTGGGATGTGTTGTCTTTGGACGTGTATCGGGAGACTCGGCCGCTGCTTACCTCTTGCAGGTAACTAGTGAGGTTGTCGCCAAGGCAGGAGGCCGGTTAGGTGCTCTTGCGGGTCAGTTGAGCGGTGCTGCGTCGTCATCGACACCTTCTGCTCCTCAGGAAGAGAAGAAGAAGGAGAGCACGGGTGGTAAAGGTGGGGAATTCACGATGGAAGAGGTTGCGAAGCACAAGGATAAGAAGGATGTCTGGGTTGTCGTTAATGGTGAAGTGCTAGATGTTACCAGTGTAAGTCTTTGCTTGCGGTCATGTTATACTCGGATTGCTCAAGTGTACCTGTAGTTCCTTCCTGACCACCCCGGAGGTGAAAAGGCCATCATGCTCTACGCTGGCCGGGATGCGACGGAAGAGTTTAACATGCTGCACGACCCCAAGGTACGTAGAGAGGTATTCATCTGTTCTTGTTGAGAGTTGCTGACGTCTTTGTCTTTGTAGGTCATTCCAAGATACGCACCAGACTCTGTTATTGGCAAAGTGAAGAACTGAGAGGAAGTGCTAGATCATTGTACATTGTTATAATCATTTTTCCTGCTGTTCTGGATTGGTTCAAACTGTAAAAATCTCATATCTTTATTACCTTGACTCTGAGGTCCCGGATGACAGTTTCATCGTGCAAGCTGTAAGAGAGACGTCTCCCGACGCCTCCTGAGGCTCTAGGAGTCGGACGCTCGAAAGGTGTACAGTACACACGTGATACGATATGATGTCATAAACGTCATGCTCACACCCCGCATTCGCGTGTGATCAGAACTTTAAAAGGTCTCGAAGGCGGTCGACAGGTTACAATCCCAACTATGTTTCGCTCACAAGCCATCCGTGCTACAAGGACCTCGTCCCCTGCTGTCCTCGCCCTTACAAAGGTATTTGTTCGTTCAGGTTTTGGCGGCAACAACCCTTTGTATTCATGGATGTGGATGTTCAGGTTAAGCGAGTCAGACGTTACGCTACGGAACCACCCACAGGCGGGGAAGTGAAGAAGCCTCAATCATCCAATACTCTCCTCTACGCTACCATCGCCGCTGCAGTAGCTGGTGGTGCATACTGGTACTACACCAACCCCGATGAAGCAGCGAATCTCGAGGCCAAAGCCAAACGCGATCAAGACGAAGCTTCCCGTAAAGCGAAGGAAGCTAGCGATGCAGGTAAAGCGAGGATAGAAGATGCGTATAAACAGGGTCAGCTAAAGTATGAACAAGTGAAATCGGCGGCTGATAAGACGATACATGATGCGGAGGAAAGGGCGAAGCAGGCGGCGGGTGAGGCGCAGGTTAGGTTTGATGAGTATAGGAAGGGTGCGGAGAGGGGGTTGAGTGGTGTGAAGGATTCGACGGAGGGGTTGTTTAATGATGCGAGGGCGAATGTGAGTAAGAAGTATGATGAGGTCAAGACGGATGTGCAGAAGAAAGAGGAGAAGGTGTCCGCTGGTTGGTTTAGCTGGCTTGGGTGGGGGAAGAGTAAGGCGGAAGATGCGAAGAAGGCTGGTGCTGAGAAGGTTTCGGAAGCTGCTGGGGATGTTAAGTCAAGTGCAGACAAACGTGTATGATTGGGATTGTATAACGAGCTTGTAACATTTGTATTTTGTATTATATTGTAACTCTGGGAATGATTTGGTTCGGGAGTTGCCGGACTTTCCTCGTTGCCGGCATTCGGCAGTAAAGAAGCCGGTAACCGGTTTCAACAAAAACTCAACTTTTTACTTTTGCGAAATATGGAGTGGTTCAACTACGAAATGGAAATCCTTGTTGAGTAGTTGTATTCTTTTCTGCGGGGCTAGGCCTTACTTAGCTTAGAATCACCGTACCACAGATACGGAGCGTTTCTGATATACCATGAATTCAGTTTTGAGATACGAGTTGTCAGTAGGCCAGATTTATGCACTCGCTGATTCTAGGTGATCTTGCTTAACTGTTGACCTCCTTGACCGGCTCTGGCGCGGCCGCATTTAATGTCTTCAACCTCGCTTTCTCTACGGCACAAGGCATTACAGTATTTGGGCTCGAACGTATCCAGGGAACCAAAGATGCTTGCTCTTCACCATAGTATTGGAATCACAGTTCCCCTTCAAGCCCAGGGTGTGTATTGAACCAATGAATGAATGTATAGGTCTTTGTATAAGCGCAAGCGCTCGCCGTGCGTTATTTAATGGATCTAATGGAATACTAAATTCGCCGATGTTTCTTTTCTTGGTGATTGTTTCTTCAGTTTAGAATACGCGGATCTCAACTCAAATCAATTACGAACTATAGGATTTTCATGACTTTACTTTGAAGCGAGGCGAGCCAAGGGATGTTTAGTCGCTCACGCCTTGGATAAAGACAGCGTTCGGCTCTGCGGAGCTCCTCGGAACGGTTATGAACCTAACGCTCGTTCCTATGAAACTCCGGTGAGATCGAAAATGAGGTCACAGCGCTGCTCTATCATCCGCTCTTCCGACCCTTGCGTAAAACCTATGCACTAGGGGTGGATTCAAATACATACTCCTCAATACTTTAGGTGAGACGAAATTGTTTCAACCGGCGCGTGCCCGAGTCGGCCTTGACTTCCTTGCTCTAGTCACATTTCATTTGATTAACAGCTATTTTTGTGTTACTAATAGACTTTACAGGCTAAGGGGATTGTTTCATGTATCAATTGGCTCGTACAGTGGGTCACTGGTTAATCGAGACGCAAGCGTCCTATTATGCAAAGTAACACCTATCTTTAACCCACCTAGAATCCCTACTAATTCTCTATGAAGTGGGGCGCATTGGATGCTAACAATATAGATCTAACCAGCCACTTTGATCTGCATACTGGTTCGTAGCTATACTACGTAGGCGAAACAGAATACCTCGGGGACAGTAATTCCGCCTTAGCGCCTTTATTTCTGCGAAGGTCATTTGAATGGCCGCTGGGACTCGCTCGTGGCTAGATGAATCCATGCAAGCCGGCTGGCTCTCGTTGACAAAGTTCTCCCGCTCAGGACACCTTTGGATCGTTTGGTTCTCTTTTACGGCCTGGTGAGCCGCGGCTACATCGTCACGTCTCCACGCAATCGAGGCCTGTTCAAATAACTCCTGGTTGATCCCGCCTAGGAATAGACTGGGGGTCGATAGATCGTAAACAAGTACCTACAACCCGATCATTTGTTAGGACGTTCTTGGGAACTCAAGGTACCTACATGGGCTAGTACTTACGGCTCCGTCAGCAGTCGGCCATTCAAAGATAGTTCGTCATTTGCTACGTACTGGTTGGATTCGTGCTACGGATGTAGTACGCCGAAGGTCTGGGTTACCAACTACTGTATCTTTCTTGAACATCTATACATTGACTCTGTGATGTAGGTTGCTTCTGACTGGAAAGGCTTTCTGCGGGAACACAATCTTACCAATTCCAACCCCTCCACACCCGAGTCGTGCCAACTGCCGGACCTTCAGAGAGTTGAGCTGGACCAAAGAAGAATCATCAAAGAATCATTTCTGAATGAGGTAGCTCTCAGAATTCGAGGAGCAAGACAGCGCCAGTAAGCACGGTATATCCACCTCTTGGTTCTCCACCTTTTGGTTCTCCGCCTCTTGGTTCTCCGCCTCTTGGTTCTCCGGGCGCAGGCAAGTAAATGTCCGAGGTACATATATAATTCCTTATGGTGAGTCGATGACGCCGCATGGCAATCCTCCATATGTGTTAAAGGTTAAGTATTTATTTGTTCGAAAGATCTACTGACAAAGGCAAAAGGTGTGTACTCCGTAAAAACCCCGTGATAAATTCCAACTTACTAAAGTAAAGTACGAGATGAGCCCATTGTTGAAGATGTGTATAACCTGGGTCTAATGTGCTTCTAGAGGAAAGAATCTCAATAGTGCGGCATCAGCTGCAACTTCTACAAACCACCAAACCAGTTTGGACGAGTGAATTTCTGCCGTTATACATATCTTGTGCCTGTCTGTGTCCTCAGGCATAGACTCAAGGTACGTACAATGTATCTTCAGAGTGATGGACGCATGACATTGCACGCACCCCATTTCCCGGCGAGAGGGTATGGACGGCTGAAACACGTCGAGAACCTGAACAGAAAGTTCATCACACTTATTTGGACTACGTCGCCCAAAGAAATGGTTAATCATCTCTACCCTATGTACAACCCGGCATTGAGCCTGGAACAAGTTCGTTTCACTATCCGAGCCAGTCAATTAAAATCATCCTAATCAATACTAACGACAGCTGGTGCGATTGAACTTGTCAGCTTTAGGCAGAGATCGCGACGGCTAAGCTGGAAACACGTGATGCGAGAGAGAGAAGGGCACGAGGATGAAGAGAAGTGAACATACACTGAGAACTGCTGAGAACCACTGAGAAACAACATAATATCCACATCATTCGTGCACAATGTTGACATTGCTGCGACCCTAGTCGTCGCCGTGTCGTGTAGATGATTGCTGTGCAATAGACTACATACCTCTACATACACACCAAGTTCCGCATATGTCTCGGCATTAGGTCGCGACCAGATGACCCACTTCGAAGAGCTTCGAAGTGAATCGGTGATTTCGCTTGCACGAGGTTGGAAATACATAGCGGAGAACCCATCATTCGCTGCCAATCATAGAACATGAGCTTTATAAGACGGTAGAGAAATTAGAGTAACCCACCTTCAAGACGCGTGGGGAAGCACAACGAAGCTCAAGCCTAGGCCAGGCCATGATCATTTGGATCGAGAAGCAGATGCGTACCATGAGATATATATTGGCTTCTCTACATAGTTTCTCCAGACAACATGCTATAGCCCACATCAGCCCACATCAAGCCCACATCACATCCTCAGTGGGTACCCGAGAGGCAAGTTCGCATGGGCGTTCCTCGTTCCTAATTCATTAATAAATGAGTCTGAATGAATTTGCAGAAGAAGTTACCAGGTCCCCACAGCAAGATTGCCGAACATTCCCTCGAATTACGCATGGGCATTGTCGCGCTTCGACCAAATGTCTCCCTGCGCGAGCGAAAGCCTGTCGAGTCGCTGACCAGAGTCCATTGAACACCCAGAAAATGTGCTCTCGACTCTGTTCTGGTTCCCACCCAGAAAGATGGGTGACGTCTATGGTGGGTCTACAAATCTCAGGCTTTCAGTCTTCTGCCGAGGACACCCAAGGAGCGATTATGGTCGGGA
Source organism: Neonothopanus nambi (assembly GCA_003987895.1). Classification (NCBI taxonomy): domain Eukaryota; kingdom Fungi; phylum Basidiomycota; class Agaricomycetes; order Agaricales; family Omphalotaceae; genus Neonothopanus; species Neonothopanus nambi. The sequence goes on along the minus strand of RCHF01001389.1, from coordinate 9,076 downwards.
AAAGTAACATTTCTTACCTGCCTGCAGTAAGTAATATGTAAGAGGTTTTGGACACCGACACGATCAACGTATCAAAGGAGATACTGGGCTGATCAGACCAATCCAAAGTGAAAGCCTGTGAAAGCATGCTAATTATTGACGCCAAGCTATAAATGAATGCAAAGATCACTCGTACCGAGACGCCTGAGGATTGAGCGGTGTCTACGGAGAGTAGCCGCAGTCTGACGACATGATGATATCAAGGCCACTTCTGATTGAGCATCTGTCTCACCATCTCTGAGCGCGACGCTAGCACGGATAACGAAAGCTAGAGTAATTCCTCAGCGGCTTCGACGACTGCAAAGAGATCAATCAGTTAGCTGCTCTAAGTATTCTCCCGTAACATGTCCGTCCATCAGTCAGAAATCTGATATAGGGGACAAGTTTTATCCACACCTGACTCTGTTAGGCTCTTGTCTGTTTTTCAGACCAACAGAGAATGATTTAGGAATAGTGTTGAATGTAAGTAAGTAGGAGGCGTCTCTCGAGTCTTGACGTCGCTGTGGAAGAAGCTGAAGGTAAAAGCATTGCCAAGAAATTTAAAAGTGAGAACATCCATCATTAAGAAGTAGTAAAATGAAATACCAAATGGGAAAAAGTAGAGCCCGCGTGAGGGCAGCTTGAGAGCTTGTCAAGAAGCTTGCTCTGTGCTTCTCGTCTTTTTGGGATGTCTCACTTGCTTTCTTACTTTCTCTCCCTCTTGTAGATTAGCCTTTCTGCCTTCATTTATTTCTCAAAATACTCTCATGGCACCCAAATCTCGTTACAGCACTTCAGATGACGATCCCTTGACTCGGGCACTCGCCCCGCCTCCAGACGAAACCCCAGAGGCAAGGGAAGCCAGGCTGCTAGCAGAGAAACTAGCGAAGCAGCGTTCTGATGCCATTGACGAGGAGATAAATCGACAGCGTGCTGCAGAGAAGAGGGAAGAGAAACCTGTCAAAGTACTTCTTCTAGGTGCGTTGGTTGGAAACGTCGATCTCTTCTGCTGCTTATAGTCGAAATTTTCAAAATGCAGGTCAAAGCGAATCAGGTGAGACATCCGCTGGTTTATCTTTATATGCTTGAATTCAGTGATTGATTGGGCTTGATAACGCAAGGAAAATCAACGACTCTCAAAAGTATGTGTTGCTTTCCATTATATCGTCGATCATCACTTTAAACTGGCACATCATCTGCAAAGACTTTCAGTTGATCAATTCACCTAAAGCCTTTCGTGCTGAGAAAGCTTCATGGAGAGCGGTTGTGCAACTCAATGTAGCTCGCTCTATACGCATCATCCTGGATGCCATGTCTACAGCACAAATCCAAGCGTCAAGTTCATACCCAATTGCTTCCCCGAATTCTACGTTGGAAGGGAGCCGATCTCCAAGTCCTTTTCCTCCCGATCCTGAGCTGCCTACTCTCACCCCCGAACACTTAAAGCTGAAAATGAGACTTTCCCCCCTCCTACATGTTGAGGAATCTCTATGGCGAAAACTATCTCCATCTGCCGCCGTCGACTTTGAGGCGACACATTTATCATCCATCACTAACATCCCTCATCCAGTGCGCCCTGTCAAGGAAATTTCTATCCATTCAGCCTTCGCTTGGAAATCCGCCTTTTCTCGATTTCTCAATGGTTCGGCCAGAAACAGCGTCGACAACACTCAGGGCATCGACTTTGATGATCCTAAGGATCCCGGTGTGATTCTGCACAACTGTGCGGATGACATGATACGATTGTGGCGCGACCCAACTATCAGGCAACTCTTAGAGCTCCTGAGACTCAGATTGCAAGATATGCCTGGCTTGTAAGTGTCTACCCTACTCACTAATAGTCAATGCTAGCTCACAATTTCCGCAGTTTTTTGGATGATATTGAGCGAATAACTGCTCCAAAATATGTGCCTTCTGATGGTGTGTAGTAATCTCCTACTGCTTCGGAATTTCGCATGCTAAGTTTTCGCGGTTCTAGATGATATACTCAAAGCGCGACTAAAAACCGTTGGTTCGTAACTGCTTCAAAGGTGAGATCCGGAGATAATAAGAATCTGACAATCGATTACAGGTGTTTCTGAACACCGTTTTCTGCTGAAGACTGGTGAGTTGTGTCTACGTCAGTTCTCTCCACGCAGCGTATTTTTTCTCATCGGCTCCTGCAAGGTAATCTAATGAGCCGCGACTGGAGGATCTTTGATGTAGGAGGAGCTCGGTCATTGGTGTGTCATCTTTCTTCCATTCAAAGTGTCTGTGGCTAACTGCTGCTTCTGTAGCGAGGTACGCGGAAACTACGGTATGCTAGATTATGCATTCTGATTCACTACCAACAGCTGCTTGGGCGCCATTCTTCGATGATATGGATGCTATCATCTTTCTAGCACCGCTCAGCTGTTTTGATCAGTCCCTGGAAGAGGACATCAATGTTAACAGACTAGTGAGTCGTTTGTAAGCTTGGAGCTTTTTCCCAGATTTGACCAAGTGGTTAATTTTAGGAAGATTCTATTCTCCTATGGCGGTCCGTTGTAGCGAACCCGCTACTCAAAAAGACAAATTTGATTCTATTCCTCAACAAATGCGATATCCTCAGATCGAAGTTGGCGTCAGGCATCCCATTTTCTAGGTGGGTCATCTCCTACGGAGATAGACCGAACACTTTTGAGAGTACATCAAACTGTGAGTGTGCCGTACTCCTTTGAAATATCTCTTCTTATGGTGATGGCCTAGACATGAAGAAAAAATTTGCTACAATACATAAACAGCATTCCCCAGCCCCGCGACCGTTCTACTGCCATTTCACATCTGTTGTTGTACGTGTTTTTTGCTTCCTTTTCTTTGGCGATTTCTTGAATGTGTATAGAATGTACAATCTACTTTCCACATCCTCGAAAATGGTAATTAGTCAAATTCTCTGATCAGTCTTCCCTCATTCTAACATCTGCGGTTGATAGTAAAAGATACAATTGTCAGGCAAAGTCTCACCGACAGTCACTTAGTGTAGGATTGTCTCTGGTTATACGGCTGTCAGAGGCATATCTCTATCCATTTACCCTATCTACTTCGATATACTCGCTCGTTCAGCTTGATGTTGCTCATCTGTACTATATGCTCGTCGCATCTCATCCTTGCTCTTCGATTTGTACGAACGGAACATATTCTACCCCGAATCTAATCACATTACAGGCAATCCGTACCCATATCTCTGGCTGGATTACGGCGCTATGACATACAGTAATGCAGGGGACACTTGACGTGGGGTCGTCGGCTACTCGTAGGCTTCGTAGGACTACTGCAGGTGTATATTTACATCCCTTCAGCCAATCATATTGCAGGAGAAGTCCACGAACACGGAATTTGTTACTGGAGCGAATGACGACAAATTCAAATTGAGTTGCTCTCGCTTTTTGCGAACCTCTTCCAATCCAGAAATCGACTTGGGCAGTGCGTCGATGCTTTGAATACCCGTGGAGCTGTAGCAAGGAGACGCCGCTCACTTCTCCCTTCACGGTTCTTACGTATGAGGGCACAATCGCCGTATCGTATAGGTAGCATTTTCGAACACGTCGGTTAGGGTCAAGTCAGGGTAATATTACTGCTACTAGGCGACTCCCCGAGCACGAGGCAAGAAGGAAAGCTTACATGGAAGCAGCTCTTTGTAGATATTGAAGAAACGAGTTAGACAGATGCGTGTATTTTAGTATTTACATTGATGCTTCCCGGACTCTTGCCTGTAAGTACTTGGTCTCAGGCCGGTAATAGACTCCTCTTTTTCCTCCTCAGGCCAATGGTTTGAAGCGTCCAAATAATCTATTGCAGTGGCGTAGTAAGTATACAGTGCAAATACAGTGGGGCAGTTGTTCATGGAGCGGTGTAAGAGTTCAAGAACGACGACGCCTAGTAGGAGAGGAAATGTATATCCAATATCCAATATTGTAATACTGACAAGTTGTGCGGGAACTCGGATTCGTAGCAGAGCAGTTCAGTGCCGCCGACATGCACCAGCGCCGGTGAGCGCTTGAGCTCCTGATTTGGCTACTATAACTCATAGCTGACGCTAAGATCACGTGAATGTTCCGACGAACAATGCACCGACTCCGAGCGGCTGAGCCTGTTCCGAGCTCCTCGTTCTGGGTATTCACTATTTGTCTACGACACATCAGGATGCGGTCTGCGTTTGTGCACTTTAGCTGCTTGGACGAGCTTATACAAGTCATCTATCAGAGTGTACACCGATTTGTTCTGCTCTCAAACGTCACCGGAGATGAATGGGTGCTTCGTCTTGGATTGTCGGGACCTGAAGGACGATGGTGGCGTGGCAGCTGGAGGGAGACAGACATCTTTGCTATCCTAGTTCGTATGCATCTTTTCTCAGTGGAATCTATACTCAGGCAGTGGATTCATCTGTGTTCTCGGACTCTTTATTACTCTAGGGCTCAAAACCTTCGGACAAGCTTCTTGAGACTTTTGCAGGTAAATTGGCTGAGAGCATTATACAGGGAGAGACTTCAATAGGTGGTTGGGACTCAGAGCCTAATGCTAAAATCAAAGTGAGTCCTTGAGTCCGGTTGCTGTTCTGAATTCAGTGATGACACTATACTCCAGTTGGCTTTTGCCCCTTCATCCAAGAAACCAATGATTGTACCACTAACTGAGATGTCAGCTGAGGACGCTGCAGCTCATGCCACCAAGGTTTTCCTGGATGTATGCTGCGGTCTCTTTAAATATGAGTGCAGTGTTAACACTCTTCTCTAGATTGCAATTCAAGCTCAGTCGAGGAAAAGCCAGTTACACGGATCCTCGCATCCAATCCCAGACACAGTACCTTCACCAACAGACAGCGTACTAGCACCAAGTTTCACCAAATCCGGACCACTCAAGACCAGACACAGTACTATCGAGATTGAGGAGGCGAGCAAGAAGCGGAAGACACGTGAATCTCCTGAATCTTCGGTGGCCGCACCCAGTAGGTCCATTCACCCTACTCTTTGTAACGGTATACAAGTTGACCAAATGCTCGAAGAGCCGAAAGCGAAAGCAGTCCCTCAACCCCTGAAAGGGGCTTCGCTTGCAAATCCTAATAAGAAGGCACGAAAATACCAAGCAGTCGAGTTTGAAAGTGACGAGGAGTAGCTAGCAGCTATTGGAGCTTGGAGGGTTGACGCGACTCGTCGCTGCGCAGTAACTGCATGATCACCGCCTCGGATTTTATCAGGATCATCAGTTGGCTCTGTAACATCAAATGTGGTGCATGGCTGAACAGCGGACACGTTTCAAATACTGTAACCATGTCATAGTAAACGCTCAGATATTTAGAAACAGAGAAACACTAGCCACTTAGTGGGACATGTAAGAGAGGGAAAATGAAAAGCCACGTTTGCAGATTCCCCGGTCGTTTAGGGGAGCGGAGGCGTGGTCGCCGATTAATTGAATCCGCAGGGGGTACTTTTGCCGCGTGAAGACATTCAGACATAAATAAATTGTAACACATCTCATCCACACTCCTTGACTATTTTCTATCTTTTACGACCATGGCCACCCAGACTCATCAAGCAAATGTCGAGTCAATGTTCCAGTCTATTATGACTATGCTACAGCAATCTGTATGCTCATTTCTCGTTTACTATCTCCTTTTTTGACTTTGGTATCTCTGCCAGCAAATTGACATTGCAGATTTGAAGCATGAGTGTTCTGAGCTCAGACTGGCAAATGCTAGCTTGGAGCGCCAGCTCAAGGAATCGAGCCTGGTAAGAAATCTTTTTCAGCCTTTTTAGTGATGTGACACGTTGACGACCCTATTGAATGTAGGGCAACAATCGGGGTGGAACTCCAGGTTTTATGACACCCGCAGTGCCGTCTAGTCCCCAATTACGCGCCAAATCTCCTTTCCTTACCCCCGCAATTCCTGCGCATGTTCCGTCTATATCTTCCTCTGTCCATCACCCTTCTCCCCTTGGAGACAACGTTCTCAGCTCGGGTTACTTTGGTACTACCCGCGACATCCCAGGCTTCTATGTTGTCATTCCCGCTGGTGGAGCCGGAACACGTCTATGGCCTCTTTCCCGTGAAGGTCATCCCAAATTCCTTCTCGATCTCACTCTAAAGGGTCGTTCCCTCATTCAGGCCACTTGGGATCGTCTCCTCCCTCTTACCTCCGCTTCCCGTACAACCATCGTGGCAGGCCCTAGCCATGTCAAAACCATCCGCGAACAGCTTCCTGATTTACTCCCTGAAAATCTGTTCTGTGAGCCTGGGCCCAAGGATTCAATGGCTGCCATCGGTCTCGCCGCGGCGATCCTTGCTCACCGAGACCCTGACGCCGTAATAGGGTCGTTCGCTGCCGACCACATGATTTCAGGCGATGATGCCTTCCTGGCTGCTGTTGCCGAGGCTGTAGAAGTTGCACGAAACGACTACTTGGTGACGATTGGTATCGCGCCCTCTCACCCATCTACTGGTTTCGGTTACATCAGATTGGGCGAGAACATTGATATTCGGGGCGCGCCCAATGCAAAGCTCGTCTCGAGCTTCAAGGAAAAGCCTGATGCACGAACTGCCGCTGCGTACATTGCTACTGGTAAATATCGGTGGAATGCGGGTATGTTTGTGACAAAGGCAACGACCCTGCTTGACCTCCTTGAAAAGGAGAAGCCTGAGTTGGCTGAGGGTTTGAGAAAGATAGGCGAAGTCTGGGATGACGAATCTAAGAGGCAGACAGTGCTCGATCAGATCTGGCCGGAATTAGAGAAGATACCTATTGATAATGCCGTCGCGGAACCTGCTGCGTTGAACGGGCGTGTTGCTGTCGTACCGGCAACCTTTGGTACGCACTTCTTGAATTTCTTGAGATTCTGTAGTCACTGACACGCGTACAGGTTGGGACGACGTCGGTGATTTCTCTTCGCTAACGGACCTTCTGCCTGCCGAAGCGAACCAGCCCCGTGTTTTGGGAGATTCTTCTCTTGGTGAGTCCTCCGAATTTACGTGTAGCTTTCCTCCATGCACTAATACCTTCTGTTTTTCTCTAATAGTACTCACGGAGCAAGTTGCAGGAGGCATTGTCGTTCCAGGGTCAGGACGTCTAGTTTCTTGCCTTGGTGTTGATGATCTGGTTATCGTCGATATGCCGGACTGTCTGCTCGTTACCACGCGTGCACGTTCGCAAGAGGTCAAGCGCATTGTCAAGAAGGCTAAAGAAACAGGGTGGAAACACCTTCTGTAAACTTAATCGGTTGCTTTTTGATACTCTTGTGTCAGTTGGGCAAAACTATTCAATTCACCTTCTGCCATTCCTCTTCCGTTAATACCTGGGTACAATATGTTGGGTAGAACTACTTTAATTCTGTTTTTTTCTTTCGTGGACAGGAAGCATACAGGATTTACTTTCTTTCATCTTTGATTTGATCTTTTGATACCTTGTACAACCGTAATATTCCCAGCATCAGCAAAGACAGCATATCAGAAGGGCAAAAGAAGAACAAGCCATTATTTATTAAAATATATAGTCAATAAATATTGCCACCGTCGTTTTTTTTGGAATTTCTCTCCTGACGACTGAGTAAAATACATATAGCTAGAACAAAAGATATTGGACGATATGGTGTCAAAGCTTTCCTTCGTCGAGCACGCTCCAAGGCAGACTTCAATCACTCTCCTCACTGAATTCCTTGTACTCGACCTGATACCCCGCCAGACCTCTGCCGATCCAGCGGCCCATGACAACATTGGCAAGGCGTCCTGTCCAGAACGGGAAGTCAACGAGAACAACATCGGCATGGTCGAGGAAGGCGAGCATTTGGAACGGATTAGGGGTAAAGCCTTGCATGACAGCAGAGGAAAGATAGCCGTAGAAGTTATAGATAAACGTCTCGTCGAACCTAATCGTAAACGAGCAGAGACAGAGATTAAACCTGGGTATAAAGTACATAGCGATCGGACGTACCCAGCATTAGGTCCACCGCTGACGCTGATGTGCACGTCAAGATCAACGCCTGCTTCCGGGTCAGACCAGAACTAAGAGGGATTAGTAGGCGTGGAAGGATGATAAGATGAAGTACACACCGTATGACAGTGGTAGGGAGGAATCGTTACAGTCTCTCCTGCCTGTAGCTTTCCTGTCTTCCCATCTAGATCATAGCATAACACTCCGCTTTTCTATACATGCGTTCTATGCGTTCAAGCGTCATTCGAGAATGGCAACGAATCACGCACCACGTCGAACGTTTCTGTCTGGTATATATGCCAGTGATACGGAGCTATTGAAACGACCGTCCGTCAATTGGCCTAGGGGGATTACAAGGCACGCACGCGTCGCGGTTGAGCTACGTCCTACACCAGTGTGCGGATTCGAGTGCTTGAAGATCTGACGAGAAGTGAATGATTTCCCGTCACTTTGTATAAAATATGTCTTCAAAGCTCCATCGAAAAAGCTCCATGCACCATCCGGGTCGCGTTTAGGAGTCTGGAGAGGGATCTGTAGTTCATAAAAGCTGTGAAATTTAAGTTAAAATCAGGGATATAGCAATGTGGGCACCTTGGGAAAGAGAAAAGACATCGCTGTGGGGGCTGAGAATGACTGCCTGGCTTTAAGTATCTTCTATAGATCACAGACTCCCACGTCAATAAACTCCGAGGAGAACATATGCACACAAGAGACAAGCAGAAGTCGAAGGAAGACAACGGCCGGGTCTTGCCAGAAAGAAAGTATAGTGTTGGAAAAACAAGAAAACAAGATAAAATTGCATTGGACTGGTTGTACCGACTGAGGTATCTGACCCGCGAGGGTCAAAGCAGGCCATCTCAAGTTGAATTAGGGAAGATTAGGGAAGATCGAGGGCTCGTAGATGGCCCCGTCAGGTTTGGGCTCAAAACCGACAAACTTCTCGACGCCCTGGCTTTCTTAGTTATGTTGACCCAACTTCTCAAGGTCCCTCAAGACAATTTGCAGCTGAGGACATCTCCAAAGCGGTGTATGTTGTGGTACAGGGGGGATCGCACGTCGGACTGCAGTTTAAAAGAGACTAACAGCCTATCGAGGGCTCCTATTCATCCAGACAAAGAC